>JAJEJO010000435.1:1510108-1522780 GCA_020662805.1 Glaucomys volans | reverse complement strand
GGGGGGGAAGGGTGGCAAGAATGGAGGAAGGAGAGATAGCATAGAGGAAAGGGAGGGGTGGGGTCAGGGTGGGGGGGTAAGAATAATAACAGAATGTGTGACAGACATCATTGCCCTGTGTACATGTATGAATGCACAGATGGTGTGATTCTACTTTGTGTACAACCAGAGAAACAATAGCTGTACTCCATTTGTGCTCAATGAATCAATAAGCAAATAAAAAAAAGAAAGTATATTTAGCTGAATCTTACAATTATATTGGATGTTAATAGGTTACTCCAATTAAAAGACAAAGATTAGCAGTTTGTATAAAAAACATAACTATTAGTGTTTATTTACAAGGACACAAAAGTTGAAAATAAAAACATGGGTCTCTTATTCTTCCAAATGAATTTCATAATTGCTTTCTCTATTTCTATGAGGAATGACATAGGGATTTTAACTGGAATTGCATTGAATTTGTATAGCACTTTTGATAGTATGGTCATTTTGACAATATTAATTCTGCCTATCCAAGAACATGGGAGATCTTTCCATCTTCTCAAGTTTTCTTTCTTTCTTTAGTGTTTTGTAGTTCTCATTGTAGAGGTCTTTTACCCCTTTTGTTAGATTGATTCCCAGGTATTTTATCTTTTTTGAGGCTATTGTGATTGGGGTAGTTTTCCTAATTTCTCTTTCAGAGGATTCATCACTTATGAATAAGAATGCATTAGAATTATGAGTGTTGATTTTATATCCTGCTACATTACTGAATTCATTTATGAGTTCTAGAAGTTTTCTGGTGGAATTTTTTGGCTCCACTAAATATAGAATCACATCATCTGCAAATAGTGATAGTTTGAATTCTTCTTTTCCTATTCGTATCCCTTTAATTTCTTTAGTCTGTCTAATTGCTCTGGCTAGAATTTGTATAGCACTTTTGGTAGTATGGTCATTTTGACAATATTAATTCTGCCTATCCAAGAACATGGGAGATCTTTCCATCTTCTCAAGTTTTCTTTCTTTCTTTCAAGGACAATGTTGAATAGAAGTGGTGAAAGAGGGCATCCCTGCCTTGTTCCAGTTTTTAGAGGGAATGCTTTCATTTTTTTCTCCATTTAGAATGATGTTGGCTGTGGGCTTAGCATAGATAGTCTTCACAATGTTGAGGTATGGTCCAACTATCCTTATTTTTTCTATGTTTTGAGCATGAAGGGGTACTATATTTTATCAAATGCTTTTTCTGCATCTATTAAAATAATCATGTGATTCTTAACTTTAAGCCTATTGATGTGGTGAATTATATTTATAGATTTCCAGATGTTGAACCAAACTTGCATCCCTGGGATGAAACCCACTTGATCATGGTGCACTATCTTTTTAATGAAATTCATTTGGAAGAATAAGAGACCCAGAATAGCTAAAGCAATCCTTAGCAGGAAGAGCTAAGAAGGTGGTATCACTATACCAGAACTCAACTATTCTACAGAGCAATAGAAACAAAAATGGCATGGTATTAGCATCAAAATAGGCAGGGAGACCAATGGTATGAATACAGAACACAGAGACAAACCCACATAAATACAGTTATCTCATACTTGACAAAGGTGCCAAAAATATACAATGGAGAAAAGACAGCCTCTTCAACAAATGGTGCTGGGAAAACTGGAAATCCATATGCTGCAAAATGAAACTAAACCCTATCTCTCACCCTGTACAAAACTCAACTCAAAATGGATCAAGGACCTAGGAATTAGACCACAGACCCTGCACCTAATAGAAGAAAAGGTAGGTCCAAATCTTCACCATATCGGCTTAGGACCAGACTTCCTTAACATGACTCCCAAAGCACAAGAAATAAAAGCAGGAATCAACAACTGCGATAGATTCAAACTAAAAAGCTTTTTCTCAGCAAAGGAAACAGTCAACAATGTGAGGACAGAGCCTTCAGAGTGGGAGAAAATCTTTGCCACACACACTTCAGATGGAGCACTAATATCCAAAATCTACACAGAGCTCAAAAAACTTTACGTCAAGAATACAAATAACCCAGTGAATAAATGGCCTAAGGAAATGAGCAGACACTTTGCAGAAGAGGATCTACAAGTGATCAACAGATATATGAAAAAATGTTCAACATCTCTAGTAATAAGAGAAATGCAAATCAAAACTACCCAAAGATTTCATCTCACCCCAATTAGAATGTCTGTTATCAAGAATACAAGCAACAATAGGTGCTGGGGAGAATGTGGGGGAAAAGGTACAGTCATACATTGCTGATGAAGTTGCAAATTAGTGCAGCCACTCTGGAAAGCAGTGTGGAGATTCCTTAGAAAACTTGGAATGGAACCACCATTTGACCCTGCTATCCCACTCCTTGGCCTATACCCAAAGGACTTAAAATCAGCATACTACAGTGACACAGACACATCAATTTTTATAGCAGCTCAATTCACACTAGCTAGATTGTGGAACCAACCTAGATGCCCTTCAATAGATGAATGGATAAAGAAACTGTGGTATACACAATGGAATATTATTCAGCCATAAAGAATAATAAAATTATGACATTTGCAGGTAAATGGATGGAGCTGGAGAATATCATGCTAAGTGAAATAAGCCAATCCCAAAAAAACCATAGGCTGAATGATTTCTCTGATAAGTGGTAGATGATACATAACAGAGATGGGGGAGGTAAGGGAAAAATGGAAGAAGGATGGATTGTGCAGACTGAAATGAGCAGTGGGGAGAGGGCTGGGAAGGAAAGACAATAGAATGAGACAAACATCATTACTTTATGTACATGTATGAATACACAAATGGTAAGATTCTACTTCATGGACAACCAGAAAAACAATAATTGTACTCCATTTGTGTACAATGAATCAAAATGAAATGAAATAAAATAAAATAAAATAAAAACATGGAAAATATGTACATAACTACAAATCAAAAGAAAGCTGATAGCAGAGAAAGGCAAAGGTACTAATAGAGATAAAACAAGATATTCTCTGTTGAAAAATCAGTTCATCTGCCAAAATTATATAAAAGTTCTAGATTTATGTGAACCTAATAATAGGGCCTCAAAATATATGAAAGAATAAATGAGAGAACTAAAAGATGATTAGACAAATTTATGACTTTCAGGAAGATTTTAACTTTACTTATCAGTAACCATTAGAATAAGCAGATGAAAATCAATATAAATATAAAAACTTAATAAAAATGAATAAACACAGCCTAATTATAATCTGTAGAACACTATACCTAACAATAGAGGAACACATGTTCTTTTCAAGTGCATATGGGGAGTATTTCCAAAGTTGGTCATATGCTGGGCCATAAAGCAGGTCTCAAAACAAATTTCAATGAAGTCAATAAAGACTGTTTTCTGGCCACAGTATAAGTGAGGTAAAAAATAAACAAAAAGAAGATAACTAGAAAAATTTCAACTGTTCAGAAATTAATCTGTTTCTATATACTCCATGAGTAAAGGTAGAAAAAAATCTCAATAGAAAGTAGGAAGTATTTAAAATTGAATGATAATCAAAATATATCAAAGTGGGTGGCAAGTGGATAAATTTGTTTTTTTAAGGAAAATTTGTAGTCTTTTTTTCAAGTTTATAACTTATTGTATAAATTCAATATCACATGAGTTGACATTTGCTTCTTTAGTTATGAGAACTTAAAAGATGAGACAATATAGAATACATTTATGTTGCTTTCACAGCTAGATTTTTAGAGCATCAAAGTATAAGATCATCAAAGCAGTGCCTCTATATGTGACCAGTCCACAGTGGATTTCACCTCTCAGTGTATAAGAATTGACATATTTCTTAATACTGATGAACTAGTATTGGGCATCAGTTTTCGAACTTACCATGATTTAAATCTTGCCAAAGTCACAGATTCTGCAGTCAATGTCCTTCATTGTACAAAGCTGCATCCTCAGCCTCATCAGAAGCCCAAAATTCATAATCTTAAATGCGTATATTTAAAAGAAGAAAAGCTGAAAACCAATCATATAGGTACTCATCACAATATCTTAGGATTTTAAAAAGTCATCAAAATAAAACCAAAGACAGGACAAGAAAATAAATAATAATGCTGAGTAGAAATTAATGAAATTGCAAAGAAATGCATAATAGAGATTATTAGTAAAGCCAAAAACTGTCTAGAAAGAGAAATAAGTTTGATAAATCCCTCATAAGACTGATTGAGATAAAAGTAAAAAGCACAAATCATTAATTTGTGATTTAAAAAAAAAAAAAGGAGTCTTTAGAAAAAAAGGATACTACCTCAGATACTAAAAGCAGCATACATACTATCTTAATTTGGTTCCATATAGAGGCAGTTCTATTGTGAAGAAAGTGGGATTATTATCTCAAACCAGCATAATCAGTTTGGCAGTTATGTTTTGGGGTGGTAAATTTAGCAAACTGGTATTTCGGTTTCAAACTTTTTTTTTTTTTTTTGTAATTTAGAGTGGTCCAGTTCTACAATATTAGCTAAACCCCAGGTGGACTAACCAAGCAGAATCTTCATACATGCAAAACAGAAAAATAGACATTGGCTCCAAAGCTGCCCCTGCAGGAGTTTTTAATGAAGTATAATATAGTAAGGAGATAACGCTTATACAGAAAATGGAAATGGAAACTAGACCAAGAGTGAAAGGGTATGAATTCTAGATACAACTCCTCCTTTTTTAAATTTATTCAGCAAATGTGCAGTGAGCATCTATTATGTGTCAGACATCTGTTTGGCTTTAGATATATAGTGATGGGCAGATAAATAATGTGCCTGTTCCCATGGAACTTAAGTGTCCCATGGAGGATACAGATATCAATCACCAAAATTCATTCAACAGATATGTTCTGGGCACATCATATGGACCAGGCATTATTCTAAGTGTTTGAATAATAATGAAAAAGCAGACCAGGGACTGTGCCCACATAGGGTTTATGTTCTAAAGGGAAAAGACAGAGAACAAACTTTAGACATACTGAATAAGTAAAGTATATATCTTATTAGAAGGTGGTAGATAATATGATAAAGCTGAAGAAAAGACAGGGTAAGGGTGGGGTGGGGATGAGAGCTGGAATGGGTTGTCATTGTCATTGGTCTCACTGAGAAGTGGATGTATGAGCAAACACTTATGAAAGTTGGAGGAATTGTGTCTGCAGATAATCAAGGTAAATGTATTCCAGTTAGAGAACAGCCAATGTGAAGGTCCTTGTACGGAACATTCTAGAATATTCCAGGCACAGTGGCAAGGCCAGATTGTGTAGAGTAGGCTCCGCAAGGGTTGGAAAAGCAGGTGTGGGGGAGCTAGTATAAATTACATCAGACCTTGTGGGCCATTGTAAAGACTTTGCCTTTTACTGGGAGAAATGAGGAACCATAGCGGATATTGAGCAGAAAGTGATATGGCTTGTTTCATATTACGACCTGTGATTGTCGATCATGACAGGTGTGTTCTGAGATAAGGTGCCAAGCAGACCTGATTTGTACACTATGTGATCTTGGGCCTAAACTTTCCCAACCTCATTCTGCCTCACTGGGTCATTGTGAGATTCTAGTAGCATGCTATGCACATATGTATATATTACTGAATGTGACCCTTTGGTCAAAATATAGAATGACACATAATCCAGGGCTTGATTATGAGCTACATGTAGTGTTTTAGCAACAGACATGCATGTTCAAAAGGAGAAATCTACCCCTCAAAGAAGTGAAACTTTGTTCCTAGTAGGCAAAAAAAAAAAAAAAATCTTACTTTCCAGGGCCAGGGGTAGACATGGTATGATCATGAAATAAATGATTGGAAAACACTAAATGAAAGGAATGAGTAACAGAAAGCTCACCAAGCTGGTTTGAGGTTTAAATACCACAGCTGAAGTCAGTTCTTCTGTCAACTCTCTGTGAACTTGGATCATGAACTTCCCCTTTCTGAGTTCCGGGTTTTTCAAATGGAGAATACAATGTTAGACTGAATGAGCTGTTAGGTTATCTCCAGATCTGAAATCGTGAGGAACATTTGTGCTGGGGCCATTCAGTTATAAATGTCTGATTGTGTAACCTAAGGTAATTTATCATATATTTTTACCTATTAAAACTCCCTGTTCAGACACTGAGTCTGATTCTACTCTCCATGGCATCTATTTTTATTTATTTTGTATGTGATTTGAAGTTTGCCAGATTACTCTTATGAAAGTAAAGATATATAGTAGGTCATTAAATAAAATAAAGAACAAGAGCTGTATGTACACAGAAGGCCACATGAAAATAGAGGCCGAAATGGGTGATGCTTGTATAAGTCAAGAGACACTGAAGATAGCAGACAAACTGCCAGAAGAGTACAAGAGAGGCCTGGACCAGATTTTTCTTTTCTGGCCCCCAGGAGGAATCAACCCTGCTGCCATATTGATCTTGTGATCTTGTACTTGTAGACTTGAGACTGTGACACAATACATTTCTGATCTTTAAGTAAAAAAAAAAAAAAAAAAAAAAAAAAACCAACTCCCTTTTCAGTAACATAAATGGCCAGTGTTGATAGCCATTAAAATATGTCTCTGGCCTCTTTGCCCTTCTTTAATCTGTCTCAAAAGCTAGAATTCTTAAAATGCTGCTCAAGTTCCCTTTTGAGCATTACCGGATTCAATACTGGAACCCAAGAGTGTATATAGTAGAGTGTTGCCAATAAGATGCATCAAATGTTTTGAAGCCTGTCAACCAGAGTAGCAATGCCTCTCAGTTTTACATGATCTCTAGGCGTTGGAGTCCCTTTGTGACCATCTTAGCTGTCATTTCAAAAAGAAAGATGTAGACGGCATGGCAAAAGGAAATAGGCATTGGCAGAACAGAGAACACCACATTAAAACCAAAGAGCACATGCCTCAGCACCTGCAGAGGACAGCTACTGGCTAGCCTTGGACATCTCGGTCTTTACTCCTTATTTCATACCTGGGACAATTGCACCTGCACTAAAAAAAAAACTTAAACAGTTTGTTTGTTTTTTTTTCTGTGTCTGTTAAGGTTTCAGTGTCTCTTCCTGGTCCTCCAACTACATTTAAAATCCCCTAAGAACAAAGACTGCATCTTTGACTTCCTTTCTTTCATTCTCAGTTCAGTATCCTATGCATAAGAGGATCTTAGTGAATGTTTTGTTGACTACGATGACCACATGGATTAAAGAGGGAAAAATAAAAATCAAAGCTATAAACCTTTGAGTCTCATTTAAGTGGTCTGTACTGATGTGCCTGTCCATAGACCAAAACATTTATCTTCTTTTCCTTCTGCCACTTAAGCACCTAGTGGTGTTTCCAGATAAGAAATGTAAATGGAATTCATTATCTAACAGAGACATGTATAACTCAGTTATTGAAGTTTGAATTGATTTGTGTGATGAATTTGGCTTTAGATTACCATTGGGAAGAACAATAGATCTCCACTGAATTGTAGGGACTTCTCAGTGTTGTCAGTGCTGGGGAGAAATTGGAAGAGGGAGCTCCATTAGTGACAAATGGCTAAATATTCAGAATTTTAGTGTATACTGGGATGATAATGCAATCAACCTCTAGTTTATCCAGAGAATCTTGGAAGTTACTGGCAGTTAAGGAAAATCCCAGAGTCTGGTTGAAAACTCCTATCTTTAGGAGTGAAAGAGTTAACTGAGTGTGTAAACTTTATCTTCTGTCCAGTGGACTTGTAGTTTGCTTATTAAAGCCTCTGGTAAATGATTGTTAGAGGCCTGTCATTGAGAGCCGTGGTAGGTTGCTGCGTTGCAAAAACCCACTGATTCCTCTGCAAGACGGTGCAGCATCTTCTAGTCCTTTACTCATTTCAGATCTCTTTCAGGTCACTGCAGAAGGAACTCTCAGATATATAACCATGAATGATGAAGACTACAGCAACATCTATGACACAATCCGGAAAGATGGGGTATATGAGGTTCCAGAAGATAATGCAGGTCCTTTTTATGATGCTGTCTCAGAAGATGTAGGGTCAGAAAACACCTTATATGCCACTGGGCTGCAAAACAATGAATATGATTCTGTGTCAATCTACGCTGTTAGGGATGAAGAGAACAGTGTGGCCTCTTCCCAAGCAGAAGCAGAAGGCTACCTCCTGCCAGATGAGGTTTGTCCCGAGGTCCAGGATCCTCAACCAGCTGACCCCCAGGAGGACAGGGACATCTCAGTGGAAGAATTCCATTCACCTTTGCAGGACCAAGTGCCCTGCCCAGAGGAGCCACGGAAGAATGGACGCATTATAAAGGAAGACCTGCCTTCTCCTGCAAACTTCACCATCCAGCGCTACCAGGCCTTCTTCTCCAGCAAGGACTCCCCCACCTTCTATTCTGAAACTGATGATTTGAAAGAAATTCAAAGAGTTTCCATGAACCCTGAGATTTTCCTGTTCGTGAAGGTAAGAGCTGCCTCTGGCAGGAACTTGCACACACAGGTGACATGGTTGGTGATTTAGTTTGCTTTGAATGACCAGGGAGACATTCATGGTACCTTGGTCCTGGGTTCCCCATACATATTTAACAGTAGGACTGATTAAATCAGTCATTTTAGGATGTACCCAGGACTCCCCCACACCACAAGAATTGTAAAGTATATTTAATTTTAATTTTAATTTTTAATAATAATTTGTTCTAATTAGTTACACATGACAGCAGAGTGCCTTTTGATTCTTTGTACACGAATGCAGCACAACTATTCTTTTCTCTGGTTGTACATGATATAAAGTCATACCATTCGTGTGATCATACCAGTACCTAGGGCAATGATGTCAATCTAATTCCACCATCTTTCCCACCCCCCTGCTTCTTCCCACCCCTCACTCCCCTCTGCCCAATCCAAAGTTCCTCCATTCATCCCTTCCCTCCCCCTCATTATGGATCAGCATCCACATATCAGAGAAAACATTTGGCCTTTGGTGTTTTGGGATTGGCTTATTTCACTTAGCATGATAAACAGTGATGCAGCCTCATCAATGTTTATAGGAGCTCAATTCACGATAGCTAAGCTGTGGAACCAACCTAGATGCCCTTCAATAGATGAATGAATCAAAAGACTGTGGTATATACACAATGGAATATTAATCAGCCTTATAGGAAAGTACATTTTAAATGCATGTTTTATCATTGACTTCTATAAACGATGGGCAAAGCACTTCATTAGGAATATTTTACTTGAAATGGCAAAATCCTGACCGTGAAACCCAAGAAGCAGCCCATTGTCAAGTAAATCTTTCAGGACCCATGACTGAAGGAGGATGAGGAGGATTTACCCCATCCGTGTAGAGAGGTACTCCCCAAACACCCAGACCCTGAAATCATGACACTCCTAGTTGTCGTGGGTTTAGATTGGTACCAAACCTGGATATCTGTGATCGAGAGAAAGTTTGATGTGGCAATGGTCAGCTACTTGATTCTCCAGCACCAGAAAAGCCAGGGGGTAGGGTGCATGCTCCAGGGGGAAGCCTGTGCCTCCCAGGTTTATGCCTCGCCCGTGCACCGTGGATCTTTCTGGTTTCCCTGCCTTCCCAAAGAACAGCAAGAGTGAGCCTGCTCTTCACAACCTCCCCTTGCCCTGTGAGCATCAGTTGCCTGAGGAGGCCAAACAGTCAGGGCAGGAGGGCACCAGAAGGGCCAGCCTGCCCGCTATTCCTCTCGGCTTCCTGCCTACAGGGGCCCCTACTCCCAGCACAGTTTCCCAGTCTGACTCTGTGTCCTACTTGCCCAAACGCTAGAGAATCCTACTTAGGCTGGTTGGAAGAGTTCACAGAAATTCCTCCCAAGATTCATCCGCAGACAACAGGAAGTGCTCGACTGGGCGGATAGCCACCTGTGCCCGAAGACTGCTGTTGCATGCCAGGGGTCAGCAATAGAGTTGTTCCAATGTCAGAGAGAAATGTGCCAGACCCATAGACAGTGTGGCCATGAGGAAGTGGACAGCTGAGCCAGACAAAACCAGCAGATAGCCTGAGTCCCCTCTGCCCCCATCTGCCAAAGACACCACAGACTATTCTGCCTGGGACACTTCGCCCTGCCCTGCCCCTCTCTGTCCTTTCTCCCATTCTTCTGAGATGTTTCTTAATAAATTCATTTCAGACAAATTGTATAATAGAATTATTGTTCTAAGGGTTTTAAAAAAAACGGGTTTATTCAAAGAAAGAAGGAGCCTCAGGTTGAGCATGGGCACCCACCACCCATGCCTCTGAGTCCTGGAACACTGTGCCTCCCACTCCAGTGTAGATAGACTCCCTCACTCTGAAAATATCTGGGCACTCACTCGCCTTGAGCCAGTGTAAAACATTCACTTGCTTTGACCTAGTACAGACAGACTTGCTCCCCTTGACCTGGTGCAGATGGAGTCACTCTCCTTGAGCCAGTGTAGACATGACCTTTAGCTGGTGACCATGGCCAGGAGGAATCTCCCCTGAGGTTTGTGGGCATGTGGGTGGCAACTGTGGGAGAAATACCATGTGAGAAGGCATGGAAGGTCTCATAGTGCTCTATGGCATCATCTCCATGATACCGTGTATAGGGAGGGAAGAGGTGGGCCAGTGGGCAGGGCCAGGCCTGCCTGCTGCAGTGGCTGGGTGCCTCCTTCCCACCCCAAAGCATCATCTCATGACTGGTGCTAACAGTATTGGACAGGGGTACACAGGATTTCAGGAGTGGAGGTGTCAATCCACCTTATGGATGCAATATTACATAAAGACAAAGTTCATCAACGTGGAATTGCTCTCACCTTTGGCTTCTATTAATACAGTTTTGTAAATCCAAGTGGGAACAAATGAAAAATAAGACATGGTCAGGCTGGTCAAAGAGGGTGGCTTTGGACACTGTCCACCTGACATCTCCACAGGCCTGGGACCTGCAGGTGCTCTGACAGCAGCTTCTTGCTCTTACCCTTAGTGGTCAGAAATGGATACCTTGTTAAAAAGTGCATGTCAGTGTTGTGTAGTTTCGAGCGTAGAGGTCTTTCACCTCTTTGGATGAATTTATTCCAAATTTTTTGGAAGCTATTATGAAGCAGAGTGTTTTCCTAATTTACTCTGCAGTAGATTCATTATTGGAATAAAGGAAATGAACTGCTTTCTGTGTAGATCTTCAATCCTGCTTCATTGGTAAATTTTTTATCAACGCGAGGACTCTTCTGGTGATTTTTAGGGGGGCCTTCACATAGCAGATCATGTATTCCTCTTTGTATTCCTTTAGTTTCAGTCTCCTCCCTGATTGCTTTGGCTGTGCTTTAAAGGTCTGTGCTGAATAGTAGTGGGAAGAGTGGCCAGGTTTTCCTTGTTCCTGCTTGAGAGAAATTGCTTTCAATTTTTCTCCACTGAGAATGATGTTGGTCTTTGTTTTGTCATATATAGGCTTTAAGGTGTGGAGGGAAGTTCCTTCTCTCCTTAGTGTCTCTAAGTCTTATAAAAATGAATGAGTGCTGTCTTTGGCAAAGGCATTTTCTGCATCTGTCCGTGACAAAACACTTTTCAAGAATCTGTATGAGTGAGTAGAAATTCCTGCTCAAGTCCTTATCTTTGTGACAGATATTAAGTGCATTTTGGTGTCATGTTAAATTTTCTTCATCAAGATAATCTTTATAAGGGAAACCAAGGCTTATGGGAGAAAGTCAAATCTACAGTCAGGTGCTGGAGTTTTCCTCGTTGCATTTCTAAGGTCACAGATACTTCAGATACACGGTCAATAAATGCTACCTCTGTAACAGAACTTGCCCTTTCAGCTCCAATATAATTGAAATTCTGATGAAGTAAAATGATTTCAGTGGTATTAAATGCTAACTGCATGTTAATATTTAATGCTTATGATACTGAAACAAAAAGTTTGGTGATCTTTGTTTTAGACTGGTAATGACCATGAATATTATTATCAAAGTGTAAAATGAAATTGAGAGCTAAAAGAATCATCCTTATTCTTTTTTTCCAACACCCTCATATATACGATATTCATCTTTACATGAATTTTTGAATAAGAAGACAAAATTAGTAAATACTGCTCTTGCTAATAAAATGATAACAATATGAACCTACAAAAACTCTAGTGCACAGTCATTTTTCACCTTCCTGGGTTCATTAATCTAATGAAATACACTTAGTTTTTGCTAATTGACTAAATGGACTACTTTAATGTATTCTACTTTGTACTTTAACTGTTTTGTGTATTCTTTATTGTATTGTAAGTTTCTTTTATAAAGTGACCTTCTCAGGCTCCTTTTTCCTCTCATCTCTGTGGAAGATTCTGGATGCCCATGCTGGAGGGGGATTTATGGCTCACCATGTTCCTTGCAGGATTAATGGCTTTGCAGGCCTGGGTTTCCTCCTTTTGGGTTGCATCTATACCTGTATTCATTTGTATCTGTTCTCACCTGTTCTAGACATGTCAATGAAAGTAGCAGACAGAAACTGGGCGCAGAGGCACACGCCGGTAACCCCAGCAGCTTGAGAGGCTGAGGCAGGGCAATCACAAGTTCAAAGCCACCTCAGCAACTTAAGTATGGCCCTAAGCAACTCAGAGAGACCCTGTCTCAAAATTTTAAAAAATTATAAAAGGGGTTGGGGATGTGGCTCAGTGGTTAAGCACCCTTGGGTTCAATCCCAGGTACAAAAAAAGAAGAAGAAGAAGAAGAAGAAGAAGAAGGAGGAGGAGGAGGAGGAGGA
>JAJEJO010000435.1:1417922-1510008 GCA_020662805.1 Glaucomys volans | reverse complement strand
GAGAAAGAAAGAAAAAGAGAAAGAAAGAAAGAAAGAAAGAAAGAAAGAAAGAAAGAAAGAAAGAAAGAAAGAAAGAAAGAAAACAAAAGAAAAAACAAGGCAGGTTTGTAACTATATGTTCAACCAACTTTGTGTGTGTGTGTGTGTGTTACTAGGAATTGAACCCAAGCCCTGTGCATGCTAGGCAAGCACTTTACTACTGAGCTACATCTTTGCCCTTTTTTAAAATTTTATTTTGAAATAAGGTCTCACTAAATGGCCCCTGCTGGCCTTGAGCTTGTGATTCTCCTGTTTTTAGCTCACGTCAACCAACATGTTTTTGAGTCTTAACCATTTTAGAGTATTGACCAACTACTAAATTAAGTATATCATTCATGTATTCCTGAAACAGCTATTGTGCCATGCACTGGGTTTAAAACAATGCCTCCCTGCACTTTGCACTGTAGTGGAGAAGAAATTGATAGGCAAAAAATAATAGAGAATGTGGCCAGTGGCAGTGGTGTCAGAAAGAAGTAGAAAACAGGATGTGAGTGCTGCTGTAACAAGTCAGCAAGAGCTTAGTGACTTAACAATAACAAAAACGTCCTCTTCTATCTGTGGAGATCACAAACCTGGATCAAGTGATGGGACAGCAGGCTGTGTTCCTGCTGGAGGCTCAAGGGGAGCTTTGGTTTCCTTCTCTTTGCCATTTCTGGAAGCTGACTTCCCGTTTCCATCATGGCCTTGCCCTCCTCTGACGTGATTCCTCCTGTGTGGTCCAACATGATTAGATTATCCCACTTGGGTAATTCAGGGTAGTCTCCCCATTTTAAGATCTTTAGTGCATTCACATCTGCAAGTCCTTGCAGTTAAGTAGCATTCACAGCTTCTAGGGATGAGGTCACAGACTGATTAGGAGCCATTTTTCAACCTAGCAGGGAAGACCAGGCAGGCAATGTTTTCCCAGACTGTTGAATGAGATGAGCCCAGAACCTTCTCTTTACAGCTTGGTTATTTGCATGGTTCACAATTCAAAAGGCCAAAAGAGTCGTTCAGGAGCCATACTCCCTTAGACACCACATTTCCTTCTCCTAAGGCAAGCCATTCTAAACATTTCCATTGAATATTGCTTCTCAAGATTTTCTATGCCCTTTTTAAAGTTCGTTATATATTCAGTACATAATTTTTTTTCATAATTCATATATTTGAAATTCTCTTCTTGTTTTTCCTTTTACTTAATGCAGAAGTTATTACACCACATACCCTATCATGCACCTTGCTTTTGTGGGGGTGGGGGAATCCTCCTTTAATGTGATGTAATTTATACACTTTAAAATTCACAATGGAGGGGCTGGGGATATAGCTTAGTTGGTGAAGTGTTTGCCTTGCAAGCATAAGGCCCTGGGTTCAATCCCCACAAAAAAAAAAAAAAAAAAAAAAAATATTCACAATGAAAATGTACTCTTCCATGAACTTTGATAGATGTGTTCAGTCTTGTAACCATGACAGAACTTTTCTATCACCTCAGAATAAGCTCCCTCTTTTGCCTCTTCTTTCTACCCCTATAGTTATATCTTTTCAAAAATATCATATAAATGGAATTCAACTATGTAGTCTTTTGTATGAGGTTTTTTTCATAGTGCTTTTGAATCCATCCATGTTGAGACATGTAGTAGCTGTTAGTTCTTTTCTATTACCAACTAGTACTCCATCCCATGAATACACTATAATTTGTTTGCGCATTTAGCAGTTGATGGGTACTTGAATTCTCCCCAATGTTTGACTATTAATCACGAGGCTGCAACAAATTTATGAGTTTTTGCATTGATTATGTTTTCATTTCTCTTGGGTAAATACTTAGGAGTAGAATTATTGAGTTACATGGTCAGTGAATATTTAACCTTCCTTTTAAAAAAACTTTCAGATTGTTTCAAAGTAACTGCCAAAGTTTGCATGAGACTTCAAGATGCATCCTTTTCTGTCCTTGGCCTTGTCAGTCTTTTAAGTTGTGGGCATACTGGTATATGTATAATAGTATTTCATTGCAGTTTTAATGTTCTTTTTTCTAGTGTGTAATGATGCTGAGTATCTTTTTGTACATTTATTACCCATTCTTATGTCTCCTTTGGTGAAGTATCTATTCAAATATTTTGCTTATCATTATCATTTAAGTATTTTGTCTTCTTACTACTAAATTTTTAAAGTTCGTTATATATTCAGTACATAATTTTTTCTCAGATAAATGTTTTGAAAGTAGTTTAAAAGTTTGTGGCTTGACTTTTTATTTTCATAACAGTATCTTTAGGAGAACATAGTTTTTTTTCATTTTTATTTTGAGAAAGTCTATTGTCTTAGTTTGCCTTGTGTTGCTATAACAAAGTACCTGATGCCAAGTTCTTTATGAAGAAAAAAGTTTTGTTGGCTCATGATTTTGCTGGCTGAAAAGTTCAAACGGCATTGTGAGCTATGGAGTTGTCAGAACATGGTGGAGAAGTGAAGAGGGAACTGACTATGTCCAAAAGGGGCATGAGGATGAGCAAGGAAGCAACTCAGTCCTGTAAAAACTACATTAATCCCTCCTAAGGGTTATTCCTTTGTGATATAACCATGGCTTCAAGGCACTACCACCTAAATTCCAGTACATAGGGGACCAAACCTCTAGCATGTAAGTCTTTGGGGGACACAACCAAACCATATCCAAACCACAGTGTCTATTCATCAATTTTTTCCATTGTTTGAGCTTTTCGCCTCCTGAGAAATGTTTGTCTAACCCAGAGTCATGAAGCATGTGTGTGTGTGTGGGTGTGTGTGTGTGTGTATCCAGTGCTAGGGATCAAACCCAGGGCCTCATGTATGCAAGGCAGGCACTCTACCCTGAGCTACACCCTCCTCCGAAGATTTTTTTCTGGTTTTCATCTATAATTTTTATAACTTTGGTTCTCTGATCTACCTGAAGTTCATTTTGCATACTATTCAAATTATGGAGTTTTTTTCCTTTCCTTTCCTTGTTTTCTTCCTTCTTCCCTTCCTTACCCCTTACCTCCTATACTTTCTTCCTTTTAGTGCTAAATACATTGATTGATTTTCAAATGTTAAGCCACCCTTTAATTTCTGGAATCCACCCCATTTGGTCATGATTTGATATTTTATATATTTCTAGATTTGATTTGATATGATTTTGTTAAAAGATTTTTGCATATGTGTTCATTATGAATATTATTCTGGGCATTTATTTTAATTTATTTATCTGATTTTGGTACTAGGATAACACTCACCTTATAGAATGAACTGGGCATATCTTTCCTCTCCTATTTTCTGAAAGAGTGCTTTGTGGAATTGGTATTCTGTCTTTCTTAATGGTTTGGTAGAATTAAATCAGTGAGACCATCTTCACTAGAGATTTCTTAGTGCAAAGAGTTATTTCCCCCCTTGCAAATTCACTGTATGTGATAGAGATATTATTCAATTTACCTGTTTACCTGTTTCCTTGTCAGTGAGTTTGTTAATTTATTCTTCAAGTTATTTGTTAGCCAGGTGTGGTGCTGCACACCTGTAATCCCAGTAATTCCAGGTGCCAAGGCAGAAAGAACATGAATTCAAGGCTAGCCCTGGCCAACTTAGTAAGACCCTATGTCAAAATAAAAAAATAAAAAGGGCTAGAGATGTAACTCAGATAGTGATCTAGCATTTGCCCAGGGTGCTTGAAGCCCAAGGTGTGATTCCTATTTACCATACGCAAAAAAAATTACTTGTTTAGTATAAGTTGTTCAATCTATCATCAAGTTTCACCTCATTATGTATTCTTCTACCTTATTATGTATATGGTATATATTTATTCAGCAATTTTAATATCCTTACATAATAATTTTACTATTTTAGTCATCTATACATTTGCATACATTAGTTGATTTTTCCTGTTGGTTTTAAGGTTGCATTTTTTGTTATTTGCATACTCTGATAATATGTTTTGGCTTCTAGACATAAAGTTGTTGGATACTAGATTTTGCTGTATTCCTTTCAAAATGTGTTAGGCCTCATTCTAGGATACAGGGAATTTACTTGGAATGAATTGGATCCTTTAGAAGCTTCTTTTCTGCTTTGTTAGAGTGGGTCCAGAAGAGCCCTCTTCTAGAGCAAATTTGACTCCACTACTGAAGTAATATCCTTTTGAGGATTCTACCCAATGCATTGTGTACCAAGAGGTTGTTTTGTCATTGCTGTGACCCAAAGACCTGACAAGAACAATGGAGAGTGGGGAAAGTTTATTTTGGCTAATAGTTTCAGAACTCTCAGTTCATGGACAGCTGACTCCATAGCTCAGGGCCTGAGATGAGGCAGAAGGGCATGGTGGAGAAAAGCAGCTCAGGACGTGGCAACAAGAAAGTGGAGAGAGCTCCACTTACCAGTGACAAAATCTAAACCCCAAAGGCATGCCCCAGTGCACACCTCCTCCAGCCATACCCTACATGCCACAGTTGCCACCATATCAGTGGATTAAGCCACTGATTAGGTTACAGCTCTCATAATCTAATCATTTCACCTCTGAACATTCTTGCATTGTCTCCCACAATGATATGAGCTTTTTCAGGAAACCTCATATCTAAACTATAACAGAGGTACTTTTGCTCTGCCTTCTGGGAACACAAACTGTTAGCAGTTTTAACATGAGACCCTGGGATTGTTTCTGCTACTGAATTCCAGTTCTTTTCCCCCACTTGGTAGTTTCTTCATGTGCATGTGTGGATCAGGACTTAGCCAAAGGTTCAAGGGGACTCATCTGTAGATCTGGAGTATGGACATACTCTTTCTCTCTCCCCCATCTTCTTTGATATTTAGATCTGCAAATTCTAGCTGCCTCATCTCCTCAAACTCAAACTCCATTTTCTGCTCAATTTAGCGAGACTGCCAGCCTTTATTTGGTCCTCTGCTACCTGTTCCCAGTGTTTGAAAACCATCACTTCCTATAGTTCTTCTGCTACTAATTGTCAAGGGAATTGTCTAGTTGTCAAGAGAAAATATGATTTCTTTTACCCTGTTCTAACCAAAAGTGGAGGTTGTCCTGACTGATTTTAAGATCTTGGTTTCTGTTGAGTTGCTTCTTCTTTTCTTTTTTCCCAGAAAATTGGCTTCTTGATTTCAAATTTGAATTAGAATTTGGAGTACAGTCACAAAGCTCAACTGGACTAAAATCCAATGATAATGACATTAAAGTGACATGGTAGAATAACAGCTACAGAAAAATATGTTGGCCTTCTGGCAAATGTTTCTTTCTGACTCTTCTTTCTGCTGTGTTTTGCAAAGTCTTTATCTTATACCTTAAGTTCTTAACAATGAGGAAATAGAAAAAGAGGATGTCCTAGCTAATCGTTCACTGATAAAAGTCTCAGTTTTAAACCCTTTTACCATTTAAGTTTCTGGTGTCCATGAATTCCTTTGGAAAATCCTAGGTAACATGGATTTTATTACTGCCAAAATGGTATCCAGGTTTCAAGTTATATTCTGATACCTGGGCCCCAATGTTCAGAATGAATGAATTGTAATGTGCACATAAGAAAAATGCATTGTCAGGCAGATGGATGGCATTCCCTCAAAAATAGAAGAGACTGTGAGCAGAACATGTTTTAGTGTAGATGCTAAGTGACTTGCACATTCTTGTGAGGACAAAGATTAGAAAGTCAGGTTTGAAACTGTGCCCATTTTTTATGCTTTATCAGCAGAGCCCTCTCACTCCTTCTATGAGCCTTGAGGTCAACAGTAGTGCCAGGCCTGTCAAAAGCCATCAGTCTCTATGACAGGTCTGGGTGGGCAACAGTCACATGGCGAAATCAACAAGAGGGTGAATTGTTTAGGAAACAACTGGTGTTCTCAAGTTTCAGTGATCACACCCACAAGGTAAACATGCAAGGTGGCAATAAATTACTGGCAAGAGTACCTATTATTCATTGGACAAAAGCGTACGACTACATGTATTTCCCTCTACAGAAATATTTTTGTTATGTTCTTCTGTGGTGACAGGGAAGGAAATAATGTGGTAGGTAGTCTCTTAATGTTGACAATAGAACTCTCTGAAAACTGGCTTGGTTCTTCTAGAACTGCAGTATTCAAAATGATAGCTGTTAGCCACGCGTGTTTAAATTAGTTTAAAATTAGTTAAAATTGAATAAAACAAAACTTTAGTTCTTCAGTTACACATATTTCAAGTACTCAACAGCCATGCCTGGCTAATGGCTACTGCATTGGGAAATGTAGACATGGAACTTTTCTGGGTTCATAGGACATTCCACAGGATAGTATTGTTTTAGGATGATCAGACCTGAGTTCAGGTCTAAGATAAAACCAATTAGTTATGTAGCCCTAGGCCCTTCCCTGGGCCTTTATTCTTGTATGGCAGGTGATTTGGGTTAGTGAGACAGACAAATGCTCATGCCCATAAAAATAAGACACAACCAGTGAAAATTATCCGCTTTGTTAAACAGAGTCTATGATATAATTTTGTATGAATTTATTAGTTTTAAATGATATTTATTTAGATAAAGCTATACAACTAGGGTCAACTCTTGCAAATCTCACTGAAGCTCTAACTAACCACTGGCCAAACCCAGGCCCACTGAGAGTCTACCTGAGGCAAGGGGATCTATCAAAGGTGCAGAAACCTTGAGGACTTAAGGGCCACAAGGGCCAAATGCAGACAGAAAAATCAGAATCTTTCATTCAACCATCCTCATCCTCAGTCAAAACAACAGATAGTCAATGATATTTAAAAATATTGATAATTATACACACAAAAAAGGGCAACTTGAATGGGAGAGGGAGTTGTTAAAATAGTCAGAAAAGACGAAGATCAAAGTTGAACAATTATCTTGTGAGTATAATGAGTTCTAACTCCATAATAAAAATTTTATAGCTGCAAGGACGAGTTTCAGGTCAATTTCCTCTTCTTCCCTATATGTTCCTTTAATACCTCTTAAATCAACAGATGGATACATCTTTATTGAACCTGTACTCTGCACTTCATGTGCAGACAGTGTGAGAGGTAGAAAAACAGGCTAAGGTATGGGTCCTTCCTGTGAGGCTCTGATCAGCTGGTTCAGGAGGAAGGATTAACAAATGAAGGATATACAAATAATACTAGAGTACGGGTAGAATCCAGGTTCTGGAATATATGAGGTATGGAACTAAGTAAGCACAGTAGAACTGCAAATGGAGAGCAAAATCATTTTATTTGAATTTCAACTTTGTGTCTCTGGATTCTTAAGATCATTTAGGATCTGGTAGGTGCTAGGTATCCTGCTAGGTTACTGAAATTATAAAAATTAACAGAGGACTTGCAAGGCAAGAAGAGGAATACCCTTATCTCCCTACAAATATGGCCATGGCAAGTAACATCATGTGGGGAAGGAGTGACGATCTTTCAGGAAGAGAAAGGATGTGTTCACAACTCAACACGTGAGTGGATCATAAAGGTCATGGACAAACTCAGGTGGAATAGGGAGAAGGCAAGCCAGGAGTAGCAGTCATCTCAGGGTTATTTGGGATCAGCAAGTGGCTCACAGAGTGTGAGCCACTTCCTGATGGAGGAAGCAGAGAGTAGATAGATGATGTTGAAAATCAAGTTTGGTACCTTACAGTGGAAGACTCTGTGCCAATGAAGGAGGCTAAACTTTAGTGTAAGCACAGGGAAATTACCAAAAGTTACACAGAATAATGACTTGATTATGTTTGTTCACAAAGGCATCTCAGGTACAGTGAGGAGGATGGAAGCTGGCAGAGCAGTTAGCAGGCTGAGATAAAGAATATGCAAAAAGCTGGTCACAGTGGTGCACCTATACAGCACCTCGGGAAGCTGAGGCAGGAGGATCGTGAGTTCAAAGCCAGCCTCAGCAATTTAGCAAGGCCCTAAGCAACTCAGTGAGACCTCTCACTGAGTTGAATACCAAATGGGGCTAGGGATGTGGCACAGTAGTTAAGCACCCCTGCATTCAGTCCCCGAGACCAAACAAAAGTATGTGACACAGTACCACAGGTGAGAGACTATGAGGGTCTAAACTAACAAAAGAAGCAGTGAAACAAAACAAAACAAAATGAGAATGACTTTGAAAACCATGTAGGAGAGAGAACTTCTGAGACACGGTGCCCAGTTGAATGTGGAAGATCGTGGGAATCACAACACTACTAATTAAGGAAGAGCATGGGCTGGGAGGAGCAAGGAGGGGAAGAGGGATTATTTTTCAATTATTTATTTATTTATTTTTTGGTACCAGAGATTTAACTCAGAGGTGTTTAACCACTGAGCCACATCCCCAGGCATTTTTTGTATTTTATTTAGAGACAGGGTCCTCACTGAATTGCTTAGGGCCTCACTAAGATGATGAGGCTGGCATTGAACTCACAATCCCCCTGCCTTAACCTCCCCAGCTGCTGGGATTATAGGTATGCACCGCCGCACCCAGCAATTTTCAATATTTTAATGTGCCCTTGGACTCCACAGGTTGATTTGCCTAGTAGGCAGACATTCGGGTAAGAAATTAAAAAGGACAAGATTAGAGATGGGGATTTCGTTGGCTTGTAGAGATAATAACTGCAGTCACTGATGTAAACAGGGTCACCCCAGAAGACAGTGGAATATGGGGGAACGAGGCTTTCAAGTACATGATACACATGGTATGGCAGTAAGTGGTGACCCATGGGCTCTCTGGTGGAGGGAAAGGCTCCTTTTTAGCATTTGCTGATTTCTGTACCTCACTACACTGGCTGATGGCTACCAATGCAGCATCACGGAGCAGGGAACTGGGCAGAGTTGCAGTGTTGGCTCTTGTGAGCTGGACCAGCTGCTCCACACACCACTATGCAGACTTGACACACACCAGGGCACTTGGCCAAGGGGTAGGGAAGGAGCTGGCATCCAGCCAAGCCCGTCTGAGCTGTCAGGCCCCTACAGGCTGCTTCTGCAGAGAGGGGCACCTTATTTTACTTTGTCCAGAGAGGGCACTTATTCCTTCTTTCATCTAGAGAGTCAATGATTAGTCCTGAGGAACAACATTTATACAATAGGAAAGATGACCACCTGAACAAAACCAAACCACAAAAGTGGACCAACAGGCTCAATTCCAAGCACTGCCCCTTTCTACTTTGATGTCTTAGTCAAGTTATTTACATCTCCATGCCTCCGTTTCATCATTTTTAGAGTTGCAGTAAAATATACACAGCATAAAATTTAACATCATAACCACTAGTAAGCGTACAGTTCAGCAGCATTCAATATATTCACTCACACTGCCTCTCTACCATGATCACCACTGTACCCAGGAAACGCTTACCATCTTGCAAAGATGAAACTCTGTACTCATTAAATACAATCTTCCCTCCCCCATCCCCTGGAAACTACTTCTACTTTCTGTCTCTAGGAATTTGACTATGGTAGATCATGCAAGTTTCTTTTTTTTTTTTTTTTCAGTACTGGGATTGGACCCAGGGCTACTCTACCACTGAACAAAATTCCCAACCCTTTTTATTTTTTATTTTTAGAGATGGTCTCACCAAGTTGCCAAGGCTATCCTGGAGCTTACAATCTTCCTGCCTCAGTCTTCTGAGCTACTGTGCCCAGCTATTTAACTTACTTTTTTTTTTCTTTTAATGAGGACATTATCTTTATTGTAAGGTGAATGAGAAGGTTCCAACTGAGCCTAGGAAGGTTTCAGACACCTCGCACAGAGGGCTCATTCGATAAAAGACAGCCACCATTTTAACATATTAAAGATGCTGTGCTAGACAGTTATGGAAGACACAGGGATGAACAAGATATTCTCCCTGCTTCAAGGACCTTCAACTCCCTGGGAAAGATATACTTCTGGTCCCAAGCATTTCAGATAAGTAATATTCAACTGGTACCACACATTTGTAGAGAAATTTCAATAACAGTTGGGATGAAGCATAGGGGGCTGAAAGCGGAGATGTGGGACAAGTAAGTTTAGATGTGGGGATTGACCTGTACCATAGACAGCCTTTGAAAGCAGTTGAAACTTTTAGAGTAGGTTTGGTTTGCAGGGAACTGCTGGGGGTTAACCAGGAAATTGTGAGGTTGGAAGTGTGCTAGGAGAAGATGATTTTGGCCATATTGGGCTTTACAGTTAATCTTTCTCTTATTACCTCAGGGCAGAGAAGGAAGCACAGACCTGGAAAATTAAATACCTGCTAGAATCTTCCAACAAGAGTTCTTGGGTTGCTTTCCTGAATGCCAGTCAGTCCTAGTTTGACAAACAATACTATTATGGGCACATATTCTGGGTGACCTCCTGAAAAATCAGTATATGGGGCAGCATTTCTCAACCTACCCCCAACAGGACATTCCAAGCATCAATACTCCACCCTCAAAAAAAACCTGTTTACTTTATCTCAATAAAAAGTTCAAATGGGAGCTATTAATCTTCTGACCAAAATCACTTTGGACAATTTCTGGCTGACCACAGAGTACATGGCAAAGTCACGTGAGCTTACGTTTCATGAAGTGGTATCTAGTTCTCAAAGGTTGTAAACTGTCAAATCTCAGTGTGAGAGCTCTTCAGGGCAGGGTTACAGAATGGAATGCCTCTCCCCAGGGTAAAGTTCTCATCAGCCTCCTGAGGCAATTGATCCCAGCAGCCACTGCGCACAACAACTAAAAATAGACACAGTATAAAACCCCAGCTCCCAGGGAAGTGCAGAGAAAATAGTTTGCTGAGAGAAGCAGCCCAGAGCGTGATAAAGCGGGGCCTGGTGTTTTCAGCACATCATGAGACATGATGTATTCCCTGGGAGGGATGCTGCCAACCTCCATGATTAAAGTGGATTTGCTAGGTGGGAGGAAAGGGCACTTTCTAAATTATGACAGGCCTGGGAGATTATCTAGTGGAACTCCTCAGTTTACAGAGGTGCTCAGCACCTCTCTCGCTTCTACCTACATACGTTCAGACTTTTTGTTACTTAGCAAATGTGAGTGAACCTGGCTCAATTCTGGACGTCAGTGTCTCTCTAAGTGTCACGTCCAGGACAGCTAAGAACTCTATACTGCTGTTTCCTTATCCTCCTGTTTTCTTTGCGGCACAGGCATTGCATTTAGGTCATCTATCAGCCCCATAGAATGTTGGTCGGTTGCAGGGCAGGGACCTGGCCTGACTGGGCTCTGGCACATTAATGACCACACTGAGCATGCACTGTTTGTCAGGCCTTGCCCTCCTTTCTCTGTAGTCACTTTCTATAACTCTCACCACTTGGATGTTGGCTTTTCTGTATTTGGCTTCCGTCTTTTCTTTTGTCTCATATTTTCTCCTTGGTTGGTTGGTTGATTGGTTTCTCTATGGTCTTCTGTACTTTCCAGCTCTTCTATTACATTTGTTTTTGTTTGGTTGTTTGTTTTGCCCAAGGGTGTTTATTGCAATGCTATTCATAGCATTCAAAAACTGGAAACAAGACAAATGTCCAACAGACAAGCATGTGGAAGGTATCAATTCATCAATTCATAGAAAGGGGTGCCTTGAGGCAGCTAAAGCCAAAGCAGAGCATGAAACTCACTCCTCTTATGCTGAGATGGAAACATGTACATCATATTGGGGAAAGACCAAAAGGTTATATAAATAGTTGACATTTCAAGTATTTTTTAACTCTTCCTGGAAACCTGTGAATGTAAGGGAAATCTATTCTTTCACAGATGACTGTAAAAAGAGATGCCCAGTGTCATACAGCATTGCTTTCTGTCGTTTCCTTTGTTGTTTTTAACAGTCAACTTAATTTCAAAAACTTCGATATTGTTCTATGTATAGTCCTTTTCCCAAGTCTTCCATGTCAGATTATGAGGGTAGACAGATTGGGTAGGCCAAGCCAACCATTTTTCCTTGAGGGTGAACAGGAGGGAGATGGATTTCCAAATGCCAAAGTAAGAAAGGCTTTACCCTGGCATTGCCACAGGCACACGGGAAGCATGAGCTGTCCCCAGACCCTCAGGAGCTTCCTGAGGAGAAAACCTTCCACTGAGAGCCCAGGAGTAAATGCCAGGCTTCTGGTGCTCTGCTCAGAGCTGAGAGGTGGCAGAGGACTGCTGTTCCACACAGCGCTTCTAAGATTGGTTTTCAGTGAGTCCCTCCACTTGAGCCTACATCGCACCTCTCACCCACGGTGGGATGGCCAGCTCCAAGCCTATAGCTTCTCCAAGGGCTGGCAAGGGACATGGTTCCCTCTCTTCCTTTGCAGCTTCCTTGGGATTTATTCTGGGCTACAGAGGTTTCTGTTCTGTACCACCAGTCTACATGCTCCTGAAGCTGCCTCCTCTATTCTGGAACTTTGTCTAAACCCTTTGTTCATCAGTGACCCCCATCTCATTTTCTCTGCTGTTTCAAGCTAATTCCTCTCCATATGTCTATGCTTTCATTTCAGCAGCCTCTCAGAAGAATCCGAGGGCAGTAATCTTTGAGTCATTGTGTATGAACTGAGGGTCCTACATGCAGTTTGGGAACTGATGAATTTTAAGTATTTAAACAGGGCTCTTGACTGCAGGACATCTCAGCACCTTTAATTTGCAAATATGGACTACAAATCTCAAAGAGAAGTTGTGGTATGGAGAATATCCCAATTATTTGACCACAAGAATTTCTTTGTTTTCGGGGAAATCTCATTCTGCTAGCATTCCAAAAAGTATGCTGGAAAATACTGAATTTACTGGAAAGTGAAAGCTCTGGAAGTGCAACCAGTAGACATGTTTACTGAATATATGTGCAAAAGGAAACTGAGTCAATGATTCTGCATACCACCCCCACCCTACCCAAGGAGCGGATTTACTTCACTGTGGAAATGCCTTATCTCAACAATGCAGTGCAAATAACACGCAGGCTGGACTCAGGCTAGCATAACAATCTGGGATACGAGGCGGATTAACTTCTCTAAGCCCCAGTCTCCATATCTCTACAATGGGAATCCTATCTGCTCCTTCCATTTTATAAGGCAGTTGTATCAAAAGATAAAATAGGATACAATATTTTTTTCAAATGTAAAGCACCAAACAAGTACAAGGAATTATTACTGTGAAATTCAGTTACCAGGTCACAGGAGTTAAAAGGTGAAAGGGAAAAGATGTTTGAACATTCTTTAAACACTTCACATGGCTGGTTGCCCAGTCGTCCTGCATTTAGAGACAGCCTGGGCAATGATAACATAGGGAAGAGCACTTAGAAGAAAAGAAATCCAAATTGTTTATGTGGTGTGGACCTAGGGCTGAGGCAGTTCACCATCCCTGGACAAGAGAAGACCTTGAGATAGAGACAGAGACTCAGAGATCTCTAGATCTGGAAGAGACCACAGACATCACTGGATCCAACTTGTTTTTGATGTATAGAAAGCATGACCCAGAGAGGTTCAGTAATTTGCCACATATGACAATGGCAGAGCCAGCAAGTGGGTCTCCATGCTCCCAGTCATCATCACTCAAAACAGCAAACATCACTCAACCAGCCTGCAGTACAGGCTGACCCCTGCCCTGGGCTGGGCCTGTGCAAGTACAGTGCTCTCCAGCCTGAAGGGTCTGAGTGCTGGGGAGCAGGAGAAACAGCAAACACTCGACAGCTGGTAATCCAAGCTGGGTGGTTCTCTTAAGTATTCTAGGTAGTCAGAAAAAGGGGTTGTTGGTGGTGTCTAGACAGAAAAACTTTTCTTTGTAGTTAGTCTTTTCTGCTTTCAGAAATTCTGCCCTTTCACCTCAAAGAATCCTCGGGGAAGAGAATACACACAGAGAGACACACACACACAAACTCACATATAATGACTTTTTGGAGCAGTTTCTGTTTTCTTATTTTTGTTGTCTTAGGAGACTTTGAGATATATGCTTCCTGTCTCAAATGAAAATTGAAGAATCTATTGTGAATGTTGGAACAGTTTCTTAACCTTAAAAATACCTGGGAAAAAAGTTTAGAGTGTTCTACCTAAATGTATCTGGCGCCGTCTTTAAAGGGCCTCAGAACCTATGCCTTTGCTGCTAAGCAAGAGGAAACACCCATTTCCCTGGCAACAACTCTGATTTAGTCTTAAAATAATATCCCTGTGTTTTGGAAGACCAGGGAATCTATTAAAGTTTTAATTTCTATGGTTTACAGAGCAGCAAATTGGTCTGGCATCTGTTAGGAACTCTGCCCTAATGCGGGGTGATTCAATCTTGGCCATCAGTGGGCACCATCTCCAATTAGCAGGGGTAACGACATCATGTAGACGGACATGTCAGGATACCGAGTTTATTTTGTCTTTGAACAAATGGTATCTTGTCTTGTTTTCCATTTAAAAGATCTTTTTGAAAGCCTCCTCTTTTTTATTTATGTCAATGTCATAAAATCCAATTTAACCAAATAGCCAGAACCAGAACACAGGGCATCTCTGTGATGGAAGCTGGCTCTGCTCCAGACTGCAGAGCCAGTTACTGTCACTAAGAAAAACTTTGGTTCTGGATAGGGGTGTGGACCCTAAGACCCATGTGGATACCAAGAAACATGGAAAAGGATCAGGGAGTGAGTATAAAAACAGCCCAGGACACCCCAAAAGCCCTAAAGTGGTTGGTTTGCCATGGAGGCAGTACAGGGGCAATAAGCATACTGGGATCTCCTAGAGATTATTTCCCAAAGTACATTCCTGCAGAGGTTAGTCCCTTTTAGATAATCCACCAAAAAAAAAAGTTATATGGCTTAAGAAATTTGAGAAATATTATCTACTTTCTCTTCCTCTTACAGATTCACAGTACACATTAACCTATAACAGGAGCAGAAAACTCAGTCAAGAACCCATGTGTCTTGTTTAACACAGCATCTCTCATTCTGGAAACAGTAGCTACAATATGCCATGCATTGGAATTGATGCATCCTGAGCTTTCTGCCTGGGGCTATTTACACAGCCTGTCAAAACTGATGACAAGCGAAAATTTTGGTCTATATTAAATTTACATTCCTGCCCCTAGGATGGATTATGCAGCTCAATGTTTTATCATTTGTTGAAATATGTTCTGACTATTCCCACAGCCTGGACGCCTACAGCTGTGGCTCTTGACTGAATCTGAAGGTTGTTTTGAAACTGGGACCCATATCTGGAGGTCTTCAAAGTCCACATTTTTATCTATGTGTTATTCTACTTGTTATGTGATTGCATTTAAACTCCTCCTCTCTGAAGACAATCCAGTGGCTGGCTACTCTCATTGTCTCTTGTATTACCTACTTCTCTGTTTGCTAGAAAAGAAAAGAGAAAGTAGAGAAGAGGTGAGGAGAGAAAGGGAAAATGGGTAGAAATGGGAGGGAGGGAAATTTGTCACAAATATTCTTTTGATCATTTGTGATAGTTGCTTCTTTATCACTCATTCTTACTACTATCAACTCCCTGGGAGATGTTATGCTTGGACATAGGTTAAAAATATTATTTAAAGGATTGAAAACCATCCATTTTCCCAGGATGGGGAAAGGAGAATTATGAATGAGATCTGGTGTTTCTCCCTTAATATTTTCCTGTGGAGCAGCCCTAAGCTGCTCTTTCCAACCTTCCTTTGCAAAGCAAAATATCATTAGAGGAGTCAGTATCTTATCTTGTCCAATCTACCCTTATCCTAGGAATTTAGGGGAAATTCAGACAGGAAGCCTTTAGGAAAGTGCTTTTCAACAGGAGGTTCCTTTGTTTTTCCTCCCTTGCCTTGACCAGTGTGGTTTTCAAATTCTCAAATTTGAATTCTCAAATTAGATTTAGTCTGAACTTTGGCATCGTTTGCCAATCAGGAAGAGTCCATTTCCTATGCTGCTGCCAGGGTTTGGACTGTGCATTCTGAGGCTAAGCCACCATGATATGTTTGACTGACCCAACACCTCAGGCCTTGGGCCAATTCTTTGGGAGACAAGTGTCACCTAATCAATTTGCCAACCTCCCACTGGTTAAGCAGCTCTATACTGTTCCTACCTCCTGGGGGTGAGTGCTTGATAGACCAAGGCAGGCAAGGGCCAGGGTGAGATATGGAACATGGGGCAAAGAGGTTGGACGGAAAGACTGTATGTCAGGTCAGAGGGTAAGCAGGGAAAGCATTTGAAATTAGGAGAATGGAGGAGAGTCAGGGCCTGATCATATTCCCAGGGGGATGGGCAGCAGGGGCAGACCCAGCTGTTGTCCAGCATGAATCTCATGCAATCAAGGGACCATGCTCAACAAACGTGTACAATTTTGTGAATATAAAATTAGATACATGTGACTATTTAGACTAAGAAAAGTAATCAAAATTTATAGACTTCTTAAAAGCTGTTAAATACCACAGATATAAAAAATTAAGAAAAATAGCTTAATATTTTACTAATATTAAATAAATAATAGTAGGTACTATTTTATTAATCCATCTACAATACTTTCTCTGATTTTTTTGACAGCATACACTGATTGCCCCTTTGTTTAACAATGATTTCAAAATATCCCTATTTATTCCTTCTTATGGTATTTATGGGAAAAGAAAGAGCTAGTATATTTCCTCTATAGGCATGATCCATCAAAATTTGGATTTTAGTGTTGATAGTATTGGTTGTACAAAGGCAACTATTTATTTTTTCAACTTTCCATAGACTAGGTTATAACTCTATATTTCAAACCTTCTTCCTCCTGCATGGCCTCCTTACTTTTGGTGCTGTGGTGCCATAGAATACCTTTATATTTCTGTATGACCTGTGACCTTGAACCTGTGAACCATGACCTGGACTATCAACCCAATAGGTGTCAATAGTGTGCTGGAAGCTAGTCTCTCACCAGGTGAGTTAAAAATAACATAGCTATCACCAGAAATGACTTAGGGCCACATAATGTGTCTCATTAAACCTAAATCTATCCCTAATTTAACTTCCCATTCAGTGAAGTCCTCCCAATGCCCATGGCTACCGCAATAGCTCCTGATGCTAGAGGAAGCATAACGGAGGGGAACTGCAGTGGAAAGAGATATTGGTCTTAACCAACTGCACTTCCAATATATTATGCTTGCAAATTTTACAAAACATTATGATAATATGAGCCTTATGGTAGGTCCCTTTCAGAGTCTTGGAAATGACCAGTGAAAATGAGAGGTCCTGGATTTTAAGGTTTTTTCCCCCCATATTTTTATTGATGCATTATAATTGTACATAATGGTTTGGTTCATTGTTACATATTCATACATGCATATGATATAACAATATAATTTGGCCAATATCATTTCCCATGAATTTTGAGTTTTATGAGTATCACAATAAGTACTTCTTAGGCTCAGTCAGAGGATTCCAAACTTCTTCCTCTATCAAAAAAAATCTATAAACAGATGGCTCTGTCATGATTGGGAAACAAATGGGTGAATATTGAACCATCTTGGGGTCTGCACACTTCCTCTGTCCATAAAGTAAGGGTCAGCAACACCCAGCTGGCCTCTGCGTAAGTCTGTTAGGAGCAAACACCCCATGTGTGTTAGATTTTTCTGTCACATCCTTCTCTTTGAGGAAATGACTGCTATTAATGGAAGAATTTTAAAGCTCTTCTAAATGGACTTTGTTTCAAATGCCCTTTATCAAAATCAGTGTGGGGTATACACCCAACTGGAAGTTAAAAAAGCAAGTGGGTTTCAGGTGAGTGATGGGATCCCTTAAAGGACCACTGAATGAACCACACAGATTCCCACTATATTAAGGAACACGTTTAATCCCAGAGCAGGCAATAGCAGGTGATCAGCCTCTGAAGAGGCTTTCCACCTTCCATGTTCTTCCAGTCTCTTCATGGTCAGTCAGCAGTCACTGGTTGTTTACGAGAAACTGTTGATGCTCCATTGTTTCTTTTATTAATATCAAGGTGGAATTCATGAGCTTTTCTTATCGGTCACTTTGATGAGGAAGGTCTTTGCAGCAGACAAGAAAACCTCAGAAGCTGTGGGAGGGGAGAAGAAGGGAGCCTTGGAGATGATTTTCACCGCACAATAATATGAACTAAAGCTGCAAGAGGAAAAAATTGCACATCAGGGTTGAGGGAATTGGTATCCAGGAGTGAGTAAGGCAAAGTTCATGTCCAGAAATCAAGCTCAGTGTGCTTCTTTATTTTCAATGCTAACTGATGTTTCATCCAAATCCTAGTAGAGAATGGTTTAGGCAACTATGGGGTATTTCTGGCATCCTCTCTTCAGCTCTAGGCCTCACCCCACCTATCCCAAAGTGTTGAAATCTGCCTCTGCATGGTTATAGTGACTGCTAAAGCTTATTTTTGACAATGATAATACCAAATATTCACATTCACTGTGCTTTACTTTTCCAGTACATCCAATGACCAGGGCACATGAGAAATTTCATGAATGCTATTTCATAGGAAAAATAAGATGTGGAAGTTAGTGGGGGCATGGTAAAAATCAGCTAGTAATGTAGTATAAATCTTAATTTTGTGAGATATAACAAAATTTTTAAACCTTGTGTAGAAGGCATATAGTAGGGAATATATCAGATTGTTAACAGGTTATATTTTCATAGTGACCTATAGGTGCTTGTCATTGTTTTTTCTTCTTTATATGTCTTCATATTTTAAAAAATATTTGTCATTCATAGTTATTTATTAAATTTTAAAAGTAGATATGCATTTTGAAAAAGAAGATTAAAATTACCTTGAATTTTAATAATCATGAAATACATTTTCATCTGCTTTTGATTCAGGAATATTGCTTGATAAAGATGGAACCATAGAGGATAAAATCACAAAAGATGCAAAATTGAGTACCTTGACAGGAAGGCTATGTTAACAAGGGCCTTGTAGGGCAATGGCTTCTTGGTCCCCAGAGTCATGAAGAATGGGCCAGCAACTGCCTTACACTGAGGGAGTATATGAAGTCACACTTTCTCTAGGTCCAGGATGTGTCATGTTCCCCTGGGCAGGCAGTTCCCACATCTGCCAGCAGAAAGACAGGAAGGAAGCAAGAAGTCATCTTAACTCAGTTGTTATTGTGTTAAATAAAGTAAATTCCAATATGTCAGACCAGGTGGTAAAATTCTAGAAGCCATAATTTTTTCTGAAAATGTAAGATGCAGTATGTTAGAACAGACAATTCTTAAAAATTGTCTTCAAATTTGCTTATTTTCTGACCTCTTGGAACTGTCTATTAAAAAGCAGCTAATTCCTTGGCAAACTTTGTGGAAACTTGACACACAGTCTTGGGGGTGGCATTAAAAATTCAAGATGATATTTTTCACTCTCACAGGAGAGCAGGGGGCAGGGAAGGACACCCCACTCACTGCTCTACGTCAGCAAAGGGAGAATGGTTTATTTATGGCAGGTACACCCCATGCCAACAGGGTTCTGGGGAAGTCAAATGTCCAAGAATGAAGTCTTCACCCTGATGAATCTCTGCAGCCCCTAATGACTTACATTTTGATTTTCATAGTCAGATAACTTTTTTGAAGATACATTTTTAAATTCAAGATGTTGATCTTTCACTTTCTTTGGCGTCAATAGGATAAAATTTAGATTATGGCTTTTATTAATTGTATGGTAATCCCAGAAATCTCTTGGCATACATTTTTATGCCTTCAGTGACTCTATGGCCTTCACAGAGAGAAATAGATGACTTGTTTAATGACAGAATCAAATTACCAAAACATTCTTATCCAGGCTCAGCCAAGGAAATCCACATTGCCACAACTGACCAGTGGGTCTACTTTCCAGTTGGAAAGCAAAAAATTCACTATTATGGTTTGTATCTGGAATGTCCCCCAAAAGCCTTGTGTGTTGAAAGCATAGTTGCCATTGTAGCAAGATTCAGAGGTGGGTCTTTTAGGCAATGATTGGATCATGAAGGTTCCCACCTTAACCATCAAATGGATTAATTCATTGATATTTGCAAGGACATACAGGATGTAGGATCTAGCAGGTCACTGGCGATGCACCCTGGGAAGGTTTGTCTTCTCCTTGGCTGCTCCTTCCTTCCTTCCTTCTTTCTCTCTCTCTCTCTCTCTCTCTCTCTCTCTCTCTCTCCCCCCCCGCCCCCTTCCTCCCTCCCCAGCTGCCTTGAGCTGAGCAGCTTTCCTCTATCACACCCTTCTGCCATGATGTTTTTATCTTGATGTTCTGCCTCACCTCAGGACCAGAAGGATGGAGCCAGTCAACCGTGGACTGATCTTCTGAAACCATGATCCAAAATAAAGCTTTCCTCTTCTAAATTGTTCTTGGCAGGTATTTTGGTCACAGACAGAAAAAGTTGATGACTAACACAGTCACCAAATCTCCATTTACCTTTTAACTGTGCCCTGAAAATTTATAACAATACAGAAGGCAAAAGAATTCAAATGCACATCAGGAAATGTTCTAATTTATGCAAATTTCTGGACAGATGTGGTCTTAAACAAAGTGACAATGTAGGTAAAATCAGTCCTCCAGAAGCCACAGATTCCCTGAATCCACTGCTTTTCCTGTCCTTGTCCTCCCCTCTCTGTGTACTCTCTCTGAGCATTGCTCTTGGAAAAGAATCTGCTAAGTCCAGTCATACCAAAGCATAAATATGTTTTGAAGTGGTTATTTAGCGGTGGTGTCTACTTTTCTATTAGTCAAAAAACCTGGGACTGTCATGAGGAATCATTTGTAAAACTTTATTTTTTTGTAAGGAAGAACCCTTGAGCATTCCAGAGATGACTGCTGGTCTTTTGCCTGCTTTTGGATTCAGACAGCACCCCACATAGACGAGTACACTCTTTTGCACCAAGCATTATAGTTGTGGATGTCTTTTCTCTCAGCTGCAGCACAAGCACACGGAAGCAGGCACCATGCATCATATTTAGCTTTAACTACCCAGCACCCAGCATGGTGCATTGCACACAGCAGGCAGGGCCTGCATCCAGTGCATCTGCGGACTGAAGGATGACCTGCCATTCCCTTTAAGCATGCAGTCACAAGCTTTGGTGCCCCATGCAAGTTATGTAGGAAGAGTTTCCCTGCCATCTTTGGTGGGGTACACCACCTGTCTCCTCATTTTCCACACTGGTAAGTGGAGACTCATGAACTGAGTGAAGTGCCCTCAAGAAGCACAGGGAAGGGATATTTCTCTCTCCCCCTCTTCATGGCTCAGATTTTTTTCTTGTGTTGCCTAACCTGCCCTCTGCAGTGAACCTAACCTTAGCCTCTTCTAAGTGCTAATTACCCTGAGACTTCGAAGCAACTTCCTCCATCTTGCTGTTATAAATAGAACAGGATCCTGGCATATTAAGAGTTTGCATTATATGATGGGTTGAAGTCAAAAAGCTCCAAAATTAGTTTAACTGCTGTAACCTCTGCCACCCTAAATCTTCCTCTGTCTGAAGTCCATCCCTGTCTTATTTCCTGTACATTGTTAGTATTTGAGAACATTGTGGTTAAGCAGCTAAAGACATTAATCTGGTTCTACTATCTAGTTCCCTACTTACTGGGTGTGTGATTCAGGACTAGCTCCTTGAAACTCTAATCCTCACTTTTCTTAACTGTTAAATGGGAGTAAAAACAGTGCATGCCTTATAAGGCATATGTAAGGAATAAATGAACCAGTGCAAATTTCCTAGCACAGTTCCTGCATGTGCTAATGCAATCAATGGGAGCCATCAGAAGCAGCATCAATAATCTCATCATCACGATTTCCTCTAGTAACAGCAGCCAACTCTCTTGGTGCTGGGATAAAATATTAACTATAATTTATAGATGGGTTAAGTAGAGTCACAAGGTCAAAATCCCTGTAAAGTATATAGTTCTATTGGAGACAAAAACATGTAAACAGGGAGAACGTGCTTCCAGGAGAATTTTACCCATTGAAGGAGGCAAGTGGTATAGTAGAGCAGGTCTGGGGTCTGAGGTGTGGACTCTAGCTTTGTCTATAATAAAATATTCAGAGTGACCTTCTGTGCTTCTGCATCCTCACTGGGCAATCAGGGACCTAGATTCAATACTCTCCCACCCGCTTCGGCTCAGCGACATGTAGCCTACATTTTATTTAAATACGTAGTCTGTTTTGTTTATGATGGATCTACTTCCCTCCTTTTATTATTGTTTCCATTTTTCCATGGAGAGGACAAGGCAGGAGCCAGAACAAACAGGAAAATAGCACCCTCTAGGGTTTTTCAGGGGCACGTCTGTAGTGAGGATGCGTGAGAGCAGGACCCCCTGGCTGAGCATCTCCAGAGGCTGACCAGACCTGTCTCTTTAGCAGTAGACAAATAGTGCTGTTTCTATCTTGGTGGGAATTTAAGTGAATTTATGTTCAAAAATTAAAAGTTTATAAGAAAAAAAAACTGCACTCAAAGCAAAAAAAAAAAACCCTATAAAATTATAGAGGTATAGAAACTTAAATCATATAAAGAAATGATTGGGGGAAGAAATCAAGCCGTACTTGTTAGAGCAGCTAAGGTTTATTTCAAGGACAAATTTCGCATTTAGTGTAGAAATATATATAGCCTTCCTAATGCTTTCATTTAGAAACTAAGAAAATATTCCAAAAATTTAAACAAGGTAAACTTAAGTATTTTATTTATTCAATATTTGAATTTTTTTTAAAAAATGAGAGACTTTTTGGAAAGTCAATTTAGTTTATATTTGTGAGTTTATTATTTTCTTTTCTGGCATGAGACAAAAATCAATAAAAGATAACATCTTTCTCTCCTAGGCAGCAGTCATAGAAAGTCACATTATCATCTGGCTATGCCATCCACTTGTGTGGATAATGAAGCCAGGAATTCAGTGCTTTTATTCTGATCAAGAGCTTCTGGGACATTCTGGAAGTACAGACGTAAGAGCAAGGCAATGATAAAATTCAGTTCAAATAGTAATAAGCATTAGCTTCCTCTACGCCATTAGCTTCCTCTTACTCCTACTGTTACTCCCATTTTACAGTTGAAGAAAGAGCTGCATGGAGAAATCAAATAACTACTCTAAAATTCAAACCTTCATTTCTGTGTTTTTTTTTCATACAACCCTAACCCTAACCCACATTCATATTATTAGATTATATTGAGATTAATACCATTGTTTTTATCTTAACCACTTCTGAATTTTTGGTTTTAAACAACAAGAACAGTTTTGTTTTTGAAAGTTTTTTCTAACCATTGTGAGGACAAACTGAGGAAAAAAGAACTGGAATGAGGACTAAAAAGTCATGAATGGACTTCAAGAAAATGGGGCTAGGGAAGGTGATCCATCTCGGTGTTGGTCAGTAGGGGCCAGTTATCTGGACTGAGTTTTACTTGAAGTTCAACCATCACCGTTCATGAGTTGATGGGACCATTGAGCAAGTATTTATAAAAGAAAAGGCTTAATTCATCTGCAACTTTTATTAAATGTTATGCACATGTGTTTATGTTCTCTTATGTTCTTTGGTAAAAACACAAAAATGTGCACCATATGAACATCTAGTTTTGTGTTGCGCTACCAGTTTTTCTCATATGCATGTTTCCTCATGTGTCACTTTGAATAGCTACATGATATTATTCCACCATCCACATGTATCATAATTTGCTTAGTCATTTCCCTATTGTTCAGGTTTCTGGATTGTTCCCAGTTATAAATAACACTGCTACACTGTTTCCAGACCATTTTTAATTTGGGTAATATTGTTTTCCTGATTGTTTATTCCCAAGAGTTTAATTTCTGTGTCAAAGTGTACAACTTATTTTGCATTACTCCATCACTTTCTAGGGGGACTAAATAATAAACTGCATGACTGGTAGCATTGAATTTTTAGCATTCCATTTTTCTCATTTATCCACTATAACTAAAATTTATCATTTTAGGTTTTTTTTTTAACCACAAAGCTATTACTATTACCCTCAGCATCAAAACCAATACCATAACTATCTCCTTTACCATCACAACCAAAACCAGCATCATTGCTATCATCTGGTACCATCACTAACACCACTCCCATCATCATTGTCACCTTTGTCAATGCAACCTCCACCACCATCACCATCACCATCACCGTCATCATCACCATCACTATCACTCACCACTACTGCCAGCATCGAAATCCTAGCAGCCATATAACCATTAATTTTTGCTATTAGCACCACACCACATCACCACATCGTTACCATCACCAGTTCTCATCTACAACCACTCCCATCACCACTATAACCAAGACCAGCATCTCCAATACCATCACCTTTACCAGCACCACCAATAAACACCATTGTCACCATATGGGACTAGCACTATTAGCTTCACCAACACTACCCATCATCACCATCCTCAACTTCCCCAACACCAGCTCCAAAACCACCACCACTATCTTCCATCACTGCTTACAATTAATGGAAATATACTGTATGTGCCAAATTCTGGACTAAATGTTTTACCTACATTAGACATTTTAACCTCACAATAACCCTTCAAGGTATGTAATAGCCTTGTGTGATTGCTACTTAGAAAGTGGCAAGATCCATGACTGCCTCTGTCTAATTCCAAAGCCCATTCTCCCAGCTGCCCCTGCCTACCTTCACTTAATTGATGTATTGTGTGTCTTAAAACTCTCTTGTTCCAATCAATAAATGGGCTAAGGAACTGTGCAGACACTTCACAGAAGAGGACATATAGGCTATTAACAAATATATGAAAAAGTGCTCATCGTCTCTAATAATTAGAGAAATGCAAATTAAAACTACCCTAAGATTTCATCTAACTCCAATTAGAATGGCTATTATCAGGAATACAAGCAATAACAAATGTTGGCGTGGATGTGGGGGAAAAGGCACACTTGTACATTGCTGGTGGAGTTGCAAATTGGTGCAGCCACTCTGGAAAGCAGTATGGAGATTCCTCAAAAAACTTGGAATGGATCCACCATTTGACCCAGCTATCCCACTCCTCAGTTTATACCCAAAGGTCTTAAAATCAGCAAAGTAAAGGGATGCAGCCACATCTATGTTCATAGCTGCTTAATTCACAATAGCTAGACTGTGGAACCAACCTAGATGCCCTTCAATTGAAGAATGGATAAAGAAACTGTGGTATATATACACAATGGAATATTACTCAGCCATAAAAAAGAATAAAATTATGGCATTTGCTGGTAAATGGGTGGAGTTGGAGAATATCATGCTAAGTGAAATAAGTCAAGCCCAAAAAACCAAAGGCTGAATGTTTTCTCTGATCAGTGGATGCTAATACCTAACAGGGGTGCGGGGGGCAGTGGCAGGGGTTATGGGGAGGATAGGAAAGAATGGAGGAAGTATGGATTGTGTGAAGGAAGATGGGACGGGAGGGGATGGGGACAGGAAAAATAGACTGAGACAGACAGTACTACCCTATGTAAATGTAAGATTATATGAACTGTGTGAATAAAAAATAAATTAAAAAAAAACAATAATGCCAAATTAGACCCTTCTTAGATCATTATAGACCTTACTTATTTTTCTTTTAAAACATTTAAAATATTTATTAATATCAAAACTCAGGTACAAATTATAATTAATGAATATAAAAATCTAAATAAAATATTTAAAACTGGAAAAAAAAACTCTCTTGTTTACATTTCTTTAGTTGCTGTTGATACCGAGTGCTTTTCCATGTGGTGATTTATTGTCTACATTTCCTTGTGTGTCCACCCTCCATTCATTTCCTATGATCTCATTTTGAATGAAAGCTGAAAATTGACCTTAAATAATTAGATCAATGCTCTGTGCATTTCTTATAGTAAAGATTTCCCTTTAACATTTATAACATATAATTTTCTAACCTCTTTAGTTTCTTTCTTAAACTCTTTTTTTAAAATATCCTCACATACCTATTAGATATAAATATCTAATTGTAGGGAATCAAAATTTTTCCTTTGGTAATTGGAAAGAATATGCTGATTCTATTAGTTTTCTTTCTATGCTTATCACTTTGCTTTAGCCAAAGTTAATTATATTATATGATATGGAGTGTGAATTTAATGTAGTTTCTCTATCACGACCTAATTATCCTCACATATTCAATAATGATTATTTCTTGCTTTTGTATATTGTTTCTTTTCAAATAGTTCTTTTTTAAAAAAAATATTTTTTTAGCTGTTGAAAGACCTTTATTTTATTCATTTATTTATATGTGGAGCTTAGAATTGAACCCAGTGCCTCACACATGTGAGGCAAGTGCTCTCCCACTGAGCCACAACCTCAGCCCCAAATAGCTAGTTCTTATTATAGTTTGAATCTACTTTTGAAATAGCTATTTTGTTTCAAAAAAATTTTCCACCCTTAATACAACATCATGAATTTTTGGTAATTAGCACAGGTTTGAAAATGCAAAAGGTAAATCCTCTCTCAATTACTTTAGGAAATAAATTTTTTAGTATTTTTTTTCCCTGCTTTATTCATTGGGAAGAATCTTAAAGTCAGTATTTCAGATTTTATGGAATATACTTGGAGAGTTTAACTATAATCAAATGAACATAGAATTTTTATCTTAAGAACATTTGATTTTTCATCTATGAATGGAGTATAATTTACCTTCTATTCACAGATTTCTTTTTCTCCTCTAAGGTTTTATCCTTTCAAGATAATTTCCTTGTCTTGAGCTAAACTATTATTTAAGATTTTTATATTTTTATCTCAGAAGAGATTTTGTATTATTGTAAAATTATTCATCATTTTAGTGTTAGGATGTAAGTAATTTTGGTGACTCTTTTATCAGCTTTTTCTCTAACAGCAAAATCTAAGAAAATAGTTCAAATACTGTAGCAAAATTTTTTCTTACCAGTTGAAAACCAATATCCAAATTAGTAAAATTCATGGCATCTTCTTTAAGGCCAAAATGTTCCAGTGTGCCAAACTGGGAAAGAGAATGCTGGAGAGAGATCTCCCAACACATGGGTATTCGTTAAGGTCAGCTAAGTTTGGCTGAGAACAGTTAACTGTGAAATAAAGCAGTATTTGGATGCTGCTAAAGAAGCTCTCCTCTTTTTCTCTCTTCTACTGTCTACTGATCCTGTGCGTGTGCTTTGGCAGAGAGGAAAAACAGACTAGGTATACGGTGGAAAAATGATCCCAGAGAAGGACCTCAGGGAAGTTAACCCAATGCAGGCCTTGGCTTCCCCTTTCTCCCAAAGACAGAGCCCTGGCCCTGGGTACTATGGGATCCTGGGACACATGGACCCACCTGGAGAGGCAACACCTCTCTGAAGGGTTGGGCCCTTAAGTTTAGAGACTAGAGCTTGCAGTTACAGCAAAAGTAGGTGAGCTCAACCTTCTGCATTTATTCAACAAATATTATCAGGCCCTGCAGTCCACTCACTATGGACAGGATATCAAATAAATGCTTCATTTCTTTTTCATATATGAAAGTTTGATAAAAAGAGGGGGCAAATGAATTCACACAATCAGGTAGACTCATAGGTTCCTTTCACTCAAGAATTAATACTTCCAATATCAAAGGGCTGGGCCAATGAGCTCTGTCAGACAAAGACACCAATATGAATGAGTAATATGAATACAGTAAGTCCCACTGAGGACAGTCTTAGGCTCTATCTAAAGGCCCAGGTCTCGACCTCTTCTCCTAAGGCTCATTGTTACTGGCTTTTTTTTTTTTTTTTTTTTTTGCGGTGCTGGGGATTGAACCCAGGGCCTTGTGCTTACGAGGCAAGCACTCTACCAACTGAGCTATATCCCCAGCCCTCTGACTTAATTTTTCAATACAATTTCATTATCTTCTCTCCATTCAGCAAACTTCCCCTTGATGAACCTTTGTCTGTAACCACATACCAGTCCTTCCTGTGGTACGTCAGTTACATTCCACCTTCCTACTTGGGTCACCCAGCAATTATCACATCTCTGGTACACACTCAAGATGGGCAAAACATGCTCAGCAAACCAAGGGAGCCCCCTGACACTGGTGCCATTCCTTAGGTGGTCCATTCACTTATTTCTTTATTTTCTTCTTTGTTCTTTCATTAATTCCATACCGAGCACAGTCCACGTGTTCCCTCTCTCAGCCCAGGAACATAATGGAAGCAATTCATTCTTTCAGGCTGACTAACCATGCCATACAGTGGATAAACTGTAACCAAAACTGTAACCAAAGACTTTTTTTTTTTTAATTTTGAGCCAAATTAAGGTTGTGATGCCCATTTGTTAAAGAACTCCTTAACATTGTTGTCAGTAAAGGGGAAAAATTAAGTCATTCATCAATCAGAATGACAGTGATGTCCTTACAGTGGGTGGTCCCTGGATGTTCATGTGGGAAGTATGAAAAAAAGCATTAAGACCTGAGGTTGAATGAAGTTGTTACGCTGAGGATGAAAAAAATTAGGAGCATTATTATTTTCTTTTTCTTCTGGGAGAATCTTAAAATCAGCTTCTATAGGATACACTGTGGAGACTATCTTACTTCAGTTTTTTTTTTTAACTTTCATTTGTTTGTTTTATTTGTGTTGCATATTATTATTTTTTATTATTTTTACAGACTGCATTTGCTTCATTGTACACAGATGGGGTACATTTTTTCATTTCTATGGTTGTACACGATGAAGATTCACACCATTTGTGTAATCATACATGTATATAGGGTAATGATGTCTGTCTCAGTCCACTATCTTTCCACCCCATTTCCCTCTACACAATCCAAAGTTCCTCCATTCTTCTCTTACCCACCACCACCCCACCTCGTTATGTATCATCAACCACTTATCAGAGAAAACATTCGGCCTTTGGTTTTTGGGGATTGGCTTATTTCACTTAGCATGAAATTGTCCAACTCCATCCATTTACCAGCAAAGGGTTGTGGGCAGGGGATTCTGAGGGCAGGGATTCCTAAGAACAGACCTCCCTTATTATTTTCAAAACAAGCTATCACAACTCTGACACTGTAAAACACTAGGTTTGTATACCTTGTTTCTTGTGAACCACTAATAAGACACTTGATAACCTGAAATACCACTGAATTCATTCAACATCTAATTATTCCAGAAATACTTATTGAGCCCTATGTGTACTCTGTGGGGAAATAAGAACTGCAGGAAATCAACCCCAGTCTCAAGGTCTACTTGGGAAGAGATTTATGAATGAAAAGAAAACTAATAAATTAATACAAAAAAAGGAAAAATAAATAAATTGTCAAATGATAAACAGTTGCCAAGTGAAACCTCAGGAGTGTCTCTGAGTTTCCAAAATCAGCATAGGCTGTCAGAATCAGAGGTTTCCTAGCAAGGTAAGACTTGAGCATTTGAACACAGGGAGACGTGGGGGTCACAATTTGAGTGGGGAAGAGTTATTCAAAACCAACCCTGGATATGATATGTCTTTCCCTATTGCCCCAGTCAAATAATTAGCCATTAGTGTTGGATAATTTGTAAATGACCAGTGACTTCAGCCTGTGGCTACCAACATGGCAGCCCAGGGTAGATGCAGATGGTGCTCAGGCTTCATGGAAATCTCTACTAGTTTTCCAGACACAATCTGAGAGATTCAATATCCAAAGGCAAACAAAGCAGTGAAGGAGGCATTGATAGGAAAATTCAGGCAGTTATGTCATTTAAAAGGAATTGAGGCATAGGATAATTGCCATTCAATTAAACAATATGTTTGTTTAAACGATAAATACTGAAACAAAGAACTGTTTTTTGTCACTTAGTCAAAATGCATTTTACTTAAAGGAAAGTATTTTCTGTACCAGTAACTTCTTTTTCCTTCTTCTCATATTCCTCAATGGCCTGAACATTTCTGTGACCTTTTAAGAAAGACAATAGAACATAAGGAAAGGGAAGTGGCTATTAGGAAAGACCTGAGTTCCTGGCCTGGTTTTGCCATAGATACTTTGAAACTTGAGGCCTGTCTCCTTGAGACTAGATCTGCCTTTTCTCCAAGAAGATGGCATTGCCCCTCTACCCTAATTATCTGATAGGATTATTTGGTTATGAAGAAAAGTGACATGTAATGTGTTTCAATGCTTTGGGCACTGATTTTGAATCAGATACTTTCATATTCTTCATGTCATTTAATGCTGAAGACAATAAATCCAAGTAAGTATTAGTAGTTATATTTATTGATAAGGAAACTATGATTTGGAGAAGTGATTTACCCAAGTCCCCACAGCTATTGTAACCCCAGTTCTTTTGACTTTGCACTGTCCCCTTTAGTGCCCAAAGGATGCCACTCGAGCCCATGTCCTGTGTGCTTGCCTGTCCTCCATCAGTTGGGGGCTCCTTTTACTTTGAGAAAGACAGAAAGTTGAAAAGCACAGTGCCTGAGTTGAGATGTTGTCAGTCTGTGTCAAACTCGCACAGAGCCATCCGATGCAGTTGAGGCAGAAAACAGATGAACTGAGGAAATGGGACAGGGTGCCCAAGGCTTGGACAGCAGACAATTTATGATTTTTATACAATCCGTTAAACATCTCAGCTTGAAGTACTTGTATTGGGATTATTCCCCAGCTCAGGAATAGCTGGAGGACTACTCTTGCCTTCCATCTGCAGGATTAAAAAGACTTTCTAAGAAACAGCTGCCTCCACTTTGGCTGCAAATTATAATCAGCTGGGGAGCTTTCCAAACAGTCTCCAGGGCCCGCCCGTACCCCAAACCAGTGAAATCAGAATCTGTGGTAATGGGAATAAATATTTTGATAGCCTCCAAATGCAGCCACAGAGAGATATTGTTCCCACAAAACAAAGGCAGTCTCCCCCAGGCAACTTTGAGCTTGGGATATTTTAAGATCCAGACTCCAGTAACAGGGAGAAGCTAGCCTGGCATCATTTCAAATAGTACCTTTTTGTTTGGTTTGTTTCTGTTACACTAACACATGGTAAGTTCCTAGGATTCCACCCTAGGTCTGATTCTAAGCCACCTTAGTAGTCTTTAAAAAATAAATAAATAAATAACATCTTGCATTAACATATCATTTAACTCTTAAAACTGGTGTTCCAGGTGTCATTTAAGAATCAAATGTTAACTTGAAAAATATTTATTCTTATTTATTAGAGAGATGTTACTAAACCAGGCCAGTTTTGCCTGTGGTACAGCATGCCAGTCACTGAAATGATGAGCTTTGCCAGAGAAATAGTTTATCCAAGAAGTAGCCACAAGAGAACAGGTCTCAAATCTGCCTTCCTGAGGATAGGGCTTAGTGGTATTCATAGGGCGAAAAAGCAGGGTGGTCTAAGGCATGAGGAAAGGTGATTAGGGTAAAGGAAGAGTAATGCAATCAGTGGTCTGTGCACACGTAATCAAGTTTCATGGCTCTTTTTTTTGGGGAGGGGGGTGATACCAGGGATTGAACCCAGGGGCACTAAACCACGGAGACACATCTCCAGCAATTTTCTTTATTACTTTTTTTAACTTTTGAGACAGGGTCTCACTGAATTATTTAGGACCCTGCTAAGTTGCCAATATAGTATGCTCATTCAGAGAATGGTGACATTAGCATACTCTGAGGCTAGAGTTTTGGCTCTCTGACATCAAAAGATCACCCGCTAGATACTTGCACAAGCCCAAGTAAAGGGTCAGTGGTTTTAAACAGTCTGAGGTACCTCCAAGTTCCTGAAAAACAACTTAGCAAACATTACCTCCTGGCCCATATGTCACAGGTGTTAGTTATCTATAGCAAAGCTAATGGGAGTGTGCTGCTTAGCTCTGTGACTTCCAAACTTGGTGATAAAAGCAAGTGAAGCTAGAGGGTTTATTCAGAATTTCCTGCCAGTTTTGGAAATGCATTAGAGGTGATCTGGTAAGTCATTGTGGAAAAGACAATGCAGCAGACAGATACCAGACAGATAACTCTACAGAAAAATGCAGTTTTACAAAGTGACAATAGTCTTCTGCCCTTAGGCATTTCTTCTGTCTTCTTCTTTCCTTGAGGGGCCCATTAGGAAAGAAGACTATGATGGGCTGCGGGACAGTGTCTAACCCAAGCCCTCCTCACTCCTCACTTCTGCTGCAGGGGCTTCAGTGGGCATGAGTATCACCAGGGAGCTTATTAAAAATGTCAGTTTCCAGGCCCCAGGCTCAGATTCAGTGTTTGTGGGGGCAGCTCAGAGAAATCCATGTTTAAGAAGCTAAGTGATTTGGTACAGATGACCCCAGAAAATTCTCCTTCCCTCATGCCCCACTCAGAATGAAGGGTTTGTATCTGTTGTCCTCTCCCTGGGATGCCCTTTCAAGATGCAGATGTGACCTGACTGGGCGGCTCACTAAGTTTCTCTGCTGTGGGCAGATGTGAGAATAAGGACAGTAAGAGGGTCTCAATATATGTTCATTGAGTGAATGAAGGAGAGGAGGGTTCTGAAGTCAGGGATAAGTCAGAGGGAAGGCTTCCCAAAGGTGAAGGAATTTGAGTTTACACAGACACTTGGCTCTTGGGAGTTCTGAGAGGGTTGGACAGGTCTAGCTGGGATGCCTAGGCCTTTCCCCTCAATTTAATTAGAAAAGTAACATTTGACTCCTTACAGACAATTTCAGGAGTTATAAGAATATGTAAAAGAAGAACTGAAAAGTTCTCCCTCCCCTATCCCACTCTTTTGAAATAATCAGTACTTACAGTTTAGTGTGTAGCCTTCTAGACCGTGTGTGTGTGTGTGTGTGTGTGTGTGTGTGTGAGATATATTATAAAGACGGAATGAGTGTGTGTTCTCTTCTACAGTTCAACTTTTTTAATTTAACAATATATCATGGACATCTTTCCATGTCACTGCATACATGTCCTTCTTATTTGCATTATGTGGATGCACCAAAATGGACCCAATATGTGATCTAGTAATGGCCGTATAATTTGCTTCTAGTTTTTCCCTATTCAAGCAATAATGCAGTGAATATCTTTGAACATACATCCTTCACCAATGTGAGTTTCCTTTTAGTGGATCCATTGGGCCATCCTAAGTCCCAAATTTGACTTCAAGTTGGGTAGCTAAGTGGCCCACTAAAAACACTGTACTAATATATTATTTTGACCCACATTATAAATTTACCCATGATTTTTGTTATAAGCATTTATAAATTTTTATGAATTAAATAAGTGAAAAAAAATCTCACTGGAACAACTTGAGTTTCTTAGTTAAGCGGTATACTTTTTCATCTATTTCTTTGCCTCTGCACTCCTTTCTCCTGTGAACTGTCAGTATAATTTACCCAGAGCTGAGGCTCATCTTTGTGTTTTCACACATTGTGTTTTCTTATTTTCACTTTGGCACCTGTTGGCACACAGCAAATACTCATGTGCTGAAGAAGGTAAATTTCAGAGAGGGTGAAGGATGAAGGGGCTATTTTCCACTTTATCAAAATATCAGATCCAGTGACATTATTAAAAATCACTACTTATTACTTAGTATGCAAGATCTTTTTTCCCCTTTTTTATTGATTATTTTATACTGTTATATGTAACAGTAGAATAACATAATTATACAAGCATGGAATATATCTTATTCTAATTCAGACCCCAGTATCTCTCCTTCCCTTTCTCTCTCCCCACCCCCTGCTCCCCTGCCCTTATTGATCTTTCTGTCATTTACAAATATGAATACACCATAATATGCAAGATCTTTAACACCTAGACAACATCTCACATTCTCCAAAGCTTATTGATGAGAATAAAATACAATCTTAATCTTAAGTATTTGTTGAACAAATGAGTGAATATAAATATATAGACTGATACAGACCTGGACCATATGCCTGACCCTGCTGAGGCATCCAGAAACAAAGACAAGCAACACCTTCCCTGCTTTCTAAAAGTTGCAAGCTTTCTTGGGGATTTGAATGTGTAAAGTGAGAATTATATGCAGGAAATGATTAATAGAGGGAAGAGTAGATGTCTCCTATACTTCAAGATCTTAGCTCTAGAGGTAACATACATAAACACATCATTTCAATGTACTGTAATAAGTATAGAGGTTTGCAGAGGGTACCGTGTGAGCATGAATTTTAAGGATGAGGAAGAAGGAAGTGAGTGAGGAAATGTGGGGGAAAGTGTTTCAAGCAATATAAGCAAAGACATGGTGTGAAACTGTACACATAGGAAAACAAACCATATTGGAATTCCTGGAATCTATAGAGTCTGAGGGGGTCAGGTGGGCAGAGTGGGAGAGGACAGGGAGCAGGTCACAAGCCAGCACCTCATGTTGGGAAGCATGGTCTACACTGAGCTACCAAAAGGTTTTGAGCAAGAACCTGGTGTGACCTGACATGCACTGTAGATGTTGTTCTTCAGCCACCAGAAAAGAATGAATTTGAGGGATGAGGTGAGTAGGTGAAAGAGAGAGAGGGGTTAGGAAACTTCTAGAACTGTTAAGGAATAAGGTGATGCAGCTGCTATAACAGGGCTGAGGAGTGGAGAGATTTTGGAGTAGGGACTTGGAGGCAAACTGGACTTGGGATGATGATATTAATACATACCTGATGTATGTATTAAATATCAGAGTACATTCTACTGTCATGTATACATAAGTATAAATTTAAAAATAAATAAATAAAAGTGTATGTGGGCTTGATTTCTGTTTTGAGTGAGTAGATGGATGTTGATATTACTGACTGAAGAAGAAAATACAGAATAACAAGAGAATTGGGGGGAGAAGATTGTTAATGCAATGTTTTAGATATGTTATCTGTGAGGAACCTGGGGCACCCTAGGGACATACCCAGTAGACAGTCATATATGTGTGGAGGCTCTCAAGAAAGTGATAAATACTGAAGGTTAAAATTTAGAAATAAATTAGTGAATCCAGGAGGCACCAGATTTCAAGGCAGAGGCCTTCATTGGCCTCCCCCATAACTTACTTGCAGTCAGACATGATTCACAGGCAAGTTCATTGTCCCCTTGAGGGCCTCTCAAAACTGAGGAATGAATTTCACAGATCTGAATGGATTTTTACCTGGATCCTTGAAACCCTTGTGATCTTTCCCAGGAGCAAGAGAAGTCCAGAAGTGCAGTATTTTAGTCTCAAAAGAGAATGAGCTGCTTATCCATCAATTGCTTCAGTTTCCTTCCTTAGTTGGAGGACAATTCCTAGTAGTAGTTTGCTTGTGGTAAAAGAAAAAATGGGCTTTTCTGATATGGACTGCACAATCAAAACCAAGAGCACTGCTAGAGAAGATGATCTTCCCATCAACAGGCAGTAAGATTGGAGGCAGGGTCTTTTTTAGCCCTCACCTGTCCTATGTCAGCACAAATTAGTGTTTTGTTAAGATACTTTGTCAGCTTAAGCAACCAAGAGTCTGGTTTTAGGGGGAACAACACACAGAATAAGCACTGTGGTACATCAGAGAGTCACACAGTCCCATCCTGGATCTGCCACTTTCTAGTACAGGAAACTTGGACAAGTTATTTTGCTTTTCCGAATCTTGGTCTCCTGATCTTGTTAAAAATGGAACTAATGAGAAAAGTATGTATTCTCCTACCTCTCAGGGCTATTGTTTTATAACATTTTTGGAAGTCCCATATAAACATCATTGTCGGAGGGTGCCTGGCAGAGATCCCAGGCTTAGAAAACCTCAGTAAACAGTTGTTGAATGAACTGTGACAAGAATGACCTTTGCTCATGTATTCAACAAATGCTCACAGAGCTCCTCCTCTGTGCCAGGCACTGTGCTCCTGCTAGGGCTAGAAAGAGAATGATGCCAGGAAGCACATGGAAGAACCTTAAGGGCATATTACTAAGTGAAAGATGCCAGTCTAAAAGACCGCAGGCTCTATGATCCCAGCTACAGGGTACTCCAGAAAAAGCAAAACTAAGAAGCCAGGCAGGAGGGAGGGATGAATGGGTGGAGTCCAGAGGATGTTTAGGGCAGTGCAAATGCTCTCTATGATACCATAACCATAGATACAAGTCTCATATTTGTCCAAAATTAGAATATACAACTCTGAAAGAACCCTAAGGTAAACTGGGGGATTCAAGTGACTATGATGTGCCTCTGTAGGTTCATCAATTATAATAAATGTACCACTGTGGTGCTGGGTGACAGTAGAGGAGGCTGGGCCTGTGGGGGGAGGGGGAGCAAAGGACATAGGAGAACGCTGTAATTTCTGCTCAACTCTTCTGTAAACCTAAAACCACTCTTAAAAAAAAACAAAGTCTCCTCAATAAAGAGAGAGGGAGAGAGAGTAAACTATGTGTGCCTTCGAGGAACCCCCAGCTTCCAGGAGAAGAAAGGAATGTAAAAGATCCTCAAACAGTGATCGTGGGATGTATCATCACGTGTGCACACAGTGCAGGCAAGCTCTTTTCCTTTTGTTGTTCTCAAATTTTATCTTTCTTTGTGAGGGTGCATGAAGAGAGTGAGTCCTACTTGTTGTTTGATAGGACTCCTTAATTTTTATGCACTGGAAGGTAAGCCACGCAGTGGTGAGCAGCTCTGACCACCTGCAGCCTCCCAGGAAGGGCAAGGGGGTGGTGTGGCCAGAATTCACAGGGTCTGGCTCATAGCACCTCCAGAACCAGCTGAGAAGGAACAGGGGAGAAGTTGGTGTTGAACGGTGAACTCAACCAAACCACTTTGGTGTGGCTGTTTTTTGCATCCCTGGGGACTTTCATTTGATGACATTCCACAAGACCCCTGTAAGTAAGGCAGAGCTTAGGTTGGCATTTTGACTCTTTGTGTCTTAATGTTGGGAGGCTTCATTAAGAATGTTAAATCCAGCATACACTGAGGCACTTGCCATGTGCCATGTTAATGGGAGATCAATGATTGAGTCTCTCTTCAGCTTTCTTCATCTTGGGATTCCATGGGATAGGAAAACCTCTCCCCAACAATGGCTGGGTTATGAGGTGATAAAAGATTAAGGTAAAAAAAAATTAAGTTCAAAGTAATTGAATTAACTTTAATGTAATTTTTTTTGAAAACCAAACTCCCTTGGGAGAGATTTCTGCCACCTAGCATGGTGTGGATGTAGCCAATGAGCAAAACCAAGGGTGAGGGACCTTGCAATGAAAAATACATAGATTGCAAAGGTGTCTCAGAGTAATGTTTACCTTCTGTACACAGGATTACATTCCAAACTTTTGCAAAGTGAATTTAACTGGAGATATCACAAAAAAATTACAGAGCAAAACAGAAATTCTCTTCTAAATGATTTGCTACAATCTCAACATATATTCAGTGGCGCCATCATGATTGGTTTATGCTAGAATTTTTTCATTGAATGAAAACTTTGGGGCTTGTATAAAATATTTACATAGGGAAGGGTGAAAATGTGACCCCATAATGTAGACATCATAGGGATAAAATGGGGTCATTAAAGCCAGGCCTTCAGTTCGTCAGCACAACATGCTTTATCCTACCCAGGTCCCTCATGCAATGTTCCCTTCAGTTTTCAAATAAGGGCTCCTGCTCATCTTTCAAATCTGATTTTAAATGTCTTCTCCTCAGAGAGGCTTCCCAATGAACCTCCCTGCAAAGGAGGTTCCCTCACTGTGATTTTTTGCTTATAGATTATTTTAATAGCTTTGATCACAATTTGTACTCATACATCTGTTTGCTTGTGTTTGTCCTGTCTCTCACAAAAGATCCTAAGACTTCCAGCATGGGTTGCCCACAGCCATTTTATTCCCCAAGGTCTAAATGTTTCCAAGAGTATCTGATGTATGATAGTTGGTCCGTAGATAAATGAATGTGAAAATGATAATTTGGGCAATTACCATCTCAGTGAAAGAAGACTCAATTGTGAGACAGCTGCTGTATATCCAAGTGCAGTCTCACCTTCCGGCTATGAAAACTTAGGCAATGAGCATCTTTTCTCAATACTGTGAGCTTTATTTCTGTATTTTCCTAAAAGTGCACTGTATCTGCTTGGCTAGAAATGGGGTGAGAGCTGGGAGCACCCCACATGTGCCACTGAGTCAATTGAGCTCCTTGATGGGGGGCCTGGGTCTTATTCATTAATTTATCTCCAGTGTCAACCCCAACGCCTGGCAAAAAAGAGTCACCCAAGAAATGTTTGTTGAATTTAACCAAATTGAGATATCTCTACCTTCTTCCTAGAAGAAGAAAATTGAAATAATTCAAAGTAATACTCTGATTTTCTGCCCTCCAAGTTTTGTGAGGGTAAAAGTAATTTATCTGACACATCACTTAAAAATCGCACAGTTGGGTGAAGTATATGACAAAATAGAATCAAGACTACCTCCCTGGATGTGGATTAAAGAGAACCATGTATTTCAGCACTGCAGAAACAAATTTGTTCTGCATCTGCCTCCCTGTGATCCCATAATAACACATAGAAATGTTTTATTCTATTTCTTTGCAATCCTAAATTGGAGAGAGATGTATTTATAAAGAAATAAATGGGGAAAAAATAAATGGACTTAAATACAAAGATGGTTTTAGAGTTCTAGGAGAGGACTTTCACGTTGTATCCTGCTCCTCAGGATAGATTGCATCAAAAATAATAGCACAATTTGCAGTTAGATCAATTATTTCTGTTTCCAAGAGTGCATTTGCAGTTTTCTTAATAATAGCTTATACCTTTCAGGAAGTAATTTTATATGTAGCTCAAAGAATTCATGCCATGCAGGGAGATAGTTAAATAAGATGAAGGACACCCAGCATTCCATTCTTTACCTGTGGGGAGAATTTCTTTTTTTGAATGATCTGGTAACTGTTCTTCACCTTCATTTCCAGACTGAGCATTTACTATTTCTATGTATTTATTTTACCTCCATTCACTTAGACAAGTTGCTAATAATATTAATTAGTGCTCACTTATTGAGATCATTAAATGCAAAGATTTGGGAGACCAGCAGACCTGGATACAAATCCTAGTTTTATAAGCTTTTAGCTGACTGGCTAATCAGTCTTGATCAGCTGGTTCATCTCGAAAATGGGATAAGAATAATAACTGTCTCATTGTTAGGGTTATATTGGGGGATTAAGTGAGATGCTACCTATGAGATACTCAGCTCAATGCCTATCTTATATGCATTTTGGGGAAAATGGCTCTTTTGTTCTTTGTTTATGGGTTGGTCCCTGTGTTGGGTGTACTATGTATATTGATGAATAATATTACTTAAACTTTACAGTAATTTCAGGGAACGTAACTTTTATTTTCACTTTACAGATAAAGATACTGAGGTTCTGAGAGGTTGGATGACCAGACTATAGGGCTAGAAAGTCTTAAATTCAGAATTTTTACATGTTGGTCTAGGGCTCTTTGCATTATACTATATTATCTCTGTTGAAAAAAAATCAATTAATGGAAATATCATTTAATGATTATTATTATTTTATTTTTCAGGTGTCTATAATCATCTTAACTCTATACATGCAGCCTCTTGCAGGAATTTTGTCTATTTCTGAATACATTTCCCCTTTCATTTCCTATCTTTCCTCAATAATCTACAAAAACAATACAGCATTTTCATGAAAATCTGAACTTTTAAAAATAGTAACGTTTGTTCGCCAGGGCATGGCCTCCTTTTATAAGTGCATCATTGTGTGGTTGGCTCTAGTCGACCTTAGAATAGCACTGAGGTCCTTTTTATCACACAGAGCACCTCATACCCAGTGCTCTCTTGATTCTGTGTAAATTCTAACCAATGTGGATATAAGTCTCCAGTTGTAAACATCAGAAAACCCAACTCAAGAGGGTCTGAGTCAAAAAGGGATTTCACTGACCATTAGAACTGAAAATTGTAGGGGTGTCAAGTTCCAGGCACCATGAGATCTGTCACTCAGAGGACACATGAGAACTCGGGGCTTCCTCTCCACGCCATGGCCTGTTTTCTGTCTGTTGGCTTTGTTGTGAGGCAGACTCTGTCTTGTGGTGGCAGGATGCAGTGACAGCTCACACTCCTATTCTGGTTTCTCCCAAGTCCAGCAGAAGAGAAAATGACGTGAAACACATTTCTGACCTAAGTCCCAGAACTGACCAACATGAGCCACCAAAGAATGGAGAAGGTATAGATCTCCAAGGAAAAATTTGAGACCTTTTTGTTTACTCTTATTTCAGAACTTTAATGTGTTTGGCCATGGGCATTTGCCTATTTCCCTCAAGATGTTATGCATTCTACTCCTACCAGCATTCCTTGTCCCATCCCAGTGTCCCTTGTCTTGCTTCTCCCTCCACATTGCCTCTTTACCACCATGCCCTTTTTTGAGTTATTAAGGACCAGCTCTGGTTAACTGGCATGCTAGACCTAATGCCAGAAGAAAAATCAGCTGTTAGATCAGACATACCAGTCAACAGTCTGTGGGTTTGAAAGAAATGTTACATATATTTATCTTGGATCTCTTCCAAGACTTTTTGTATGTGTTTGTGAAATAGTTATATTTTTATGTGATCTTACCAGAGTTCCAAAGTAGGGGCTTGCCCATTAAGTGAGGACAATCACCAGAATGATAAATCCTGCCAAAACAGCACAGTGATGCAACAGAACATGACCTTAGATCACTTTTCTCCTGCCTTCTGGTTCTAATGGTTTCCTTTTTCCTAGGGCTGTGTATATTTAATTTTTGTGTGCCATCACTTGGTTCCTGTTTCTTTTTTCATTTCTTTATTGGGTGTCTCTGTGTTTAAGCAGAATTTCAGAACCCTCAAGCCTATCCATTCTGTATAAAGACTAATCATTCACAGATTTCACCAAATTATAAGCAGTTTCTAAATCTCTAGTAGCATCCTAACCTCCTCCAGCTGTATCATATCCACATACACAGTAAAGCATGGTGGTTGATAGTATAGGCTTTAAAGATGGGGAAAGCTGGGTCAGAGCTCTAGCTCTGTTGTTGGAAATTATCCTTGTACAAGTTAAGTCTCCTTAAGCCTCTGCTTCCTTATTTATGAAATGGGATTAATAGCACTGCCTCATACAGTTATTATGGACATGAAGTGAGCTAATAAGGGATTCAGAACTCCCAGCACATGGAGGATTCTTAGTAAATGTCAACTATTATTATTATTATATGACCCTTTCCTATGGTTTAGTTAAAATTAGAATCTATTAAAAGTCCATACTGTAATGTTCATTTCACTGATATAAGGGCAGAACCCCCAGAAGAAAAGGGAGCTGTGAATAAGAGAGTTATGCCAGTTTTTCATTGCCTGCTTGATTCCATTAACAGTGATGTGTTGATCATGCACACCATACTAGCACAGTATCAATGTGTTTACACGGACATAGCAAGGGAACCTTCCATCCTAGAGGTTGTGCAAGAGAACCACAAAATTGGATTCCTATTCTCAAAGGGTTTCTGTTCTTGTGGGGAAGAATAATGCAGGAGCTGACTGCTCATTATCAGAAGGTGACGTGCACACTGTGTTTCTTAGAGGGTTCTAGAGAAAGCACAAGCAGTGTCTGGCACACAATAAACACCCTGACAATGCTGGATAAAGGAATGAGTAGTGAGTGAATCAGTGGGATGAGTGATGGTTGTTGACAAGAACTTTTGATTTCAATCCAGCCCACTTTCAGCCACTCCCTTTGCTAAACAGCAGTAGGCAGATTGTTGTGGAGACGAAGATCCCTGGCAATGTCGGGAACACCCAAAAGCATGTTAGTTTATAAAAGAATAGAAAGAACTAGCAACCAACCCTGGCTTCCTCACAGCCTAACCTGTGACCTCATACAAATGGGAGCTCTCCAGCACTCAGCTCCCTCCATCTGCACCCACTTCATCCTCTCACAGAGATACACTGTGATCTTTGCTTTTGCAACTGTCGTCAAAATATGCCAGTTCCCTCAACTTAAACTTCAAGTCCTTGGGATTATCTGTAGAGAATGTAAGGGTGAGACAACCTAGTTAAATTCCCATGAAAATAGTTGGTACCTTAGGCAGAGTGAATGGGCACAACTAAATGGCATTGCTTACATTAAAGTTGGGGCTTGAAACAAGTGATAGACTGGGCTCCTACTGGGTAGGGTGGGCATTTCTAGAACAATGTTCCCATAAGAAACATTATATTGCAGTATATGTCCTTTGGTGCACTCGTGCGGACACACACACACACACACACTTGCTCAGTATAAATATGCTTATTTTATTTTATTTTTTATTTGATCAGCTAGAACTAGGAGCACTAGGCTTCATGAACTGGAGATCTGTTTTACATTTCTGAAGTTAATAGTAAGATGAAAACTGATAGAAATTTGAAGCAAAGAATGTATGGAAAGGAGGATATGAAAATAGAAACTGGTGAGTTTACATTTTTAAAATATTATTTAAGGATTTTGATCATTTTTTAAATTTACACACAGACAATTGACTTTTTGGTATGCAGCTCTATATGTTTCCACACGTGCAGAGAAGTACACAACTACCACTGCAAACCGGATACACAACAGTTCTAGCACTTGAAAATCTCCTTCCTGCTACCCCTTCGCCATCAAATCTTTCCCTATCCAAACCCTGGCAGCCACTTGTGGAAAAGAAATTTTTTCTTTTCCACAATATCACGTAAGTGAAGCCATACAATATGCAGCCTTGTGAGACTGGCTTCTTTCACTTAGTGTTGTACATTTGAGATTTGGCTGTTTTAGATCTACTAACACTTCATTTCTTTTTATTGCTCAGTTGCATACCATTGTAGGGATATAAACCAATTTGTTTATTCATTTACCCATTGAGGGACATTAGGTTATTTCCAGTTTGGGACAATTATGAACAATACTGCTATAAACATTTACATACAGGTTTTCGTATGAACATAAATTTTCATTTCTAGGAAAATACCCAAGAAACCATAAATTGGTCAAATGGTTAGTATAAGATTGGCTTCATATAAAATTTACAAACTGTTTTCCAGAATGACTGGACAATTTTGCACTTCTACCAACAATGCAGGAGAGTTAAAATTGCTCTGCATTCTTGCTAACACATCAGATTGTCAGGGGTATATATTTTAGCTATTCTAAAAAGATCCATCATAGTATCTCTCCTTTGGCATATCTATATTGGATGATGTTGAGCATATTATATGCTTATTTGCATTGGTAGTCTTCTTCGGTAAAGTGTCTATTTGGACGTTGTTTTTGTTTGTTTGTTTTGTTTTTAGGTTAGGTTGTTTTCTTATCTTTGAGTTGTGAAAATTCCTTACAGATCCTGAATACAAGTCCTCTGTTTCCTCCTCTTGTCTCCTCTGGAAGAGATTGCATGTCACTGGTGTTATTCTTTCTTAAATGTTTGGTACAATTCATTAATGAAGACATCTGAGGACTGGAGGTTTTGTTGCTGTTGTTTGAGGGTTTCGATTATGAATTTAATATCTTTAACTGAAAAAAGACTATTCAGGTTACCTACCTCTTCTTGAGTCAGTTTTGTTCATTTGTGTCTTTCAAGATTTTGCCCATTTCATCTAAGTGGTCTGATTTATGAAATATTATTGTTGATTGGATGGGATGTTCCATAATTGTTAATTATGTGAAGTTGAGTGGTATTACTATCTTTTTATGCCTGTGGAGTTTGTAGCCTGTTTTGAAAAAAATACCTGATATTAGTAACATCTATCTTCTCTCTCTCCTGGTAAAATCTGGATATTTATCAATTTTATTGATCTTTTACAAAACCCAGCTTCTGGTTTCATTGCTTTCCTTCATTGTTTTATCTTTTTTTCCAATTTAATTAATTTCTATTCTTACACTTATTTTATTCTTTTCATTGCCTTTGAATACATTTGGATATGCTTTTTTCTAGATTCTCAAGGTAGAGTCTTAGGTTATTGATTTGAGAACTTTTCTTTTACAAAATAAGAGTTTCATGTATGAATTTCCTTCCAGGAGCTACTGTAGCTGTATCTTACAAAATTTGATACGTTGTGTGTTCATTTATGTTTAATTCAAAATAGTGCCCAATTTGATCCTTGAGGCTTCCTCGTTGATCAATGACTATCTTGTAGTGTTGCTTATTTCCAAACATTTAGAAAGTTTCTTTCTGTTGTTGATCTATTTGATTCCATTATAGCCGGAGAACATAGTTTGTATGATTTCATTTTAAGTTTTAAAAAATGTGTTTTGTGACCCAGAATGTGGTCTATTTTGATGAATTTTCCATGTATACTTGAAAATAGTGTAAATATTATTGTTGATTGGATGGGCTGTTCCCTAATTGTTAATTATGTAAAGTTGAGTGATAGTGTTATTTTAGGTCCTTTATGTTTTTGATGATTTTTAGTCAGCTTGTGCTATCAATTATGAAGAGGGGAGACTTGCAATCTTTAACTATAATTGTGTGTTTGTTTCTTCTTTTAGTTCTATCAGCTTTTGCTTTACCTATGTTGAAGCTCTGTTATTGGGTACATACATTTTAAGGTAGTCATATCTTCGTGGTGAGTTGATTTCTTCATTATTATGCAATATTGCTCTTTATCCCTGATAAGTTCCTTGTTCTGAAGTGTATTTTGGCTAATATTTACATATCCACTAGTTTTCTTTTGAGTAGTTTTTGCATCGCAAGTTTAGCTTTTCTATCCTTTTAATTAAATCTCCAGTTTTTAATAGATGTAATTAGATCACTTATATTTAGTGTATTGATATGGATATTAGATTCAGGATGATTATTTTACTATTAATTTTAGTTCTTTTCTTGTTTCCCTTTCCTGCCTTTTAGAATATTTAAATATTTCTTGCCATTCAGCTTTAACTTACCTATTAGCATTTTTCTGTGTCTCTTTGTATAATTAAACAGTTGTTTCTTTAGGGGGTTACAATAGGCATACCTAACTTTGTTCCTTCCATTTATAGTTAGTAGCTAATCCATTTTAAGTGAAGCACATAAAACTTACAACTATATAAATCACTTTATGCTTGATTCTTTATGTTGCAATTATATTATTGAATCTAAATATGCCAAAAACCCACCAGATATGTAACAAATTTTGCTTTCAACAGTCAAACAAAAATATGGATATTACATCATTTGCATATTATCCTTTCATTTGGGTCTTGCTAATCTCTGTATGGTTCCAATTTTAGTATATGTGCTGTCAAAATGAGCACTTAAAGGGTTTTTTCAATGTTTTCCTAATAAGGACATATGTAAATTTTGCATTGAGTTAGTAAAATAATCTTTAAAATTAGAAATACAATCAGTTAAAATGAGAAGTACAATGTTTTTATCTGTACAGAGCTAGAATTGACTCTAAATAATTATGCTTTGACAGTAAAGGGTAGCAAAATAAAGTCTTTTTATCTTGGACTAAAGCATAATATATAGTTAAAACTAGAAATAAGCACAGAAATAGTTGATAGCAGCTTTTTTGCAACAAGAGGTTTAAAATATAAGTGCACTCAGTTATCTGCAGAGATATACAAATTGGAGGTATTTTCTAGAAATTGTGATTAAAAGGGAACAGTAGATATTTGGAGAAGATAAAGTGAAAGTTAACTCTGCCAGGTTTGAGATTAACGAAAGGAAGGTCATACCACACATTGCTTAGGTCATAGCCAAGAATATGATCTGTAAAATTCCTATAATGCATTTTCATTAAAAAAAAAAAAAACCTCAAAGGCATTTTATGCCTGTAATTTTATTTGCTTCTGCTGCACTGCTATTACAAATGTTGTCCACTTGCCAGTGCAGGGGAAAGATGGGTTTGCATCACACAGTGAAGGCACAGCCTCCCTCTGCAGCCTTGGTCCTTCCCTGGAGTATGTAGTCATTGGCTCGGAATGCACAGCTGTGAAGCTGTGAAGGTGACTGTTTATCTAAAGGCTTTGGTGATGTAAGCCTGAAACCAAGGAGAAGGGGAGCAATTAAATCTCACCTTGATTAAACTGTAGTATACCTGAGGATTGCAAGGTGGGTTTGGTGATACTCTCTTCAGTAATTTGCACATGGAATCTGTTGGGAAACCACCTGCCATAAATGGTGGTCTGGACACTTTGTCCACTTCTCTGTCTGACCATTCAGAAAGTTTCAGCCAAAGTGCCTTTTGCTCCATGGTGCCTTTCCTCCTCAACATCTCAACCACAATAAATAGTCTATCTACATGCCAACCCATGCAACCTCTTTGTGTTAGCCAGCCCTCCATCATTATGGCAAAATATCTAAGATAAATCAACTTAAAAAGAGGAGAAATGTATTTTGGCTCACAGTTTCGAAGGTTTCAGCCCATGGTCTCTGTTCCTTTGGGACTGTGGCAGCACCGTACATCCTGGTGGGAGCTTGTGGTTGAGAAGGATCACAAAGAGAGAGAGAAGAAAGACAGGCCCTATAATCTCCTCTGAGGGCAGCACCCAGTGACCTAACTTGTTTCTCCCACTAGACCCCACCTCTTAAACATTCCACCACTTCCCAACAGCGCCAAGATCTAGAGATCACACCTTTCACACATAGGCCTTTGGGGGACATTTCAAATCCAAATAATAGCACCCTCCATCTGCCCTATCATGTGGTAGGCCTGGTCTTCCTTTCATGTATTATCCTGAAATGGATTTTAATCTCCATTAAGATCAGGCTCCTTGTTTCCCTCAAGTGACCTACACATATACACTATGTTTGAGAGAAGCAGTTGACAGAGTATTTGAGATCACAGGCTCAACTTGTCTGCCTTTCGATTCTGACTTTGCCGTTTCCTAGCTGGATGGCTACAGGCAAGTTACTTAAATACGCCATGTCTCAGTTTCCTCACTTGTCAAATCAGACTAATAACACTTCTTGTAAAGATTAAACAAGTAAAGTCATGTAAAGTGCTCAGCATATTTCTCTGACACATAGTAAGTAGTATAACCTTTTTCTTAATAAGCAATTAATGGTTTTCTCATAAAGCTGTGAAACTGTATATATTTATAAGTAAGGCAAGACAGAACACAAATGAAATTAACTAAAGAGAAGACAAAGAAAATAAAGAGAAGTTGACCAGATTCTGGATGCAAAGACTTAGCAACTATTTTAAAAAGAAACAAAGGTTAGGAATGTATATTGGTACAATTACTTTAGAAAAGCATATTGAAGTGTTTATCAAGAACATTCTCATGCTCTATGATTCAGCAATCTCACTTCTAAGTATATTTCCAAGAGAAAAGCATTCAGGGATCCAGTGAAAGGATATTTGATAGGTAGAATGCTCACCTCACAAGTATCCACGGTATTCATTAACTGGAAACTATGCAAATATTTATTAAAGGAAGAATGGATAAATAAGTTGCAGCAGTGAAAATGATCTACAACTATACACAGCACAAGGGATGAATCTCACCAATGTAATAACCAACAAAAGAAGCCAGCACCAAGGTTCCAGGCCAAAGTATCCTGTACTGTGTCCTGGTGGGGAAAGGAGGGATGGATGAGAAGTAGAGAGGAGAGAGGAACCTCTAGGGTGTAGTTAACGTTTTATTTCTTCATCTGGTGCTGGTTACATGGGCTGGTTCAGATTATGAAAATTCATTTAAGTGTACACCTATAAATGTTCATTTTCCCAATATGTGTAATACCTTACTAAAAAAAAAAGTGAATAGAAATGGAATAAGACTAGAAAAATAGGGAGGAAAAGAAAGAAAGAAAAAAGGGGGAGCGGGAGGGAGGGAGGGAGGGAGGGGAAAAAAGAAAGAAAACGTGAAAGGGGAAGGGAAAAAATTCCAAGAGTTTGAAAGACGTGGCTCCTTGGCTCCCGCTGCCGCTGCGGCCGCACCTGACCCTTTGACTCAACCCCTCTGCCTTACATGCCATCCCTGCCCTACAGTCTATTTGCTCAGCAGGAGGATGGCAAATGACCTGTGCTAGGGGTTCTCTTCTTCTCTCCTGCGTTGCCATTGAGCCTCCCTGCCCTAAGCATTGCTAGTAATACAGGAAGAGCTTTCCGAGTGTGTGATGCAAGTGGTGGAATAACTTGGAGGAGCTAAGCTCTAAATGAAAGAAACATAAAACCAGAGCCCCTCCTTTCCCCTTCTGCCAACCTTTCCCCTGCCTCTCCTCACTCTCCTTCTCTAACCTCCCCGGGACATCCTCCTGTGGCGGAGCCGCCGCCTGCTCTGTCCGTGGCTCCCCCTGCTCGGGATCGTGGGGCGGTGCTGGGGCCGAACCGAGGCCGGAGCTCCCAGGGTGTTCCCCCTACCGGGTCCCCACCCGGGCAGACCCCGCCCCCGGCCGGGGCTATTTTGGGCGCGTTGGCGCCCGCGGCGGGATCGCTGACATTCGCGGATCCTGTGACACCTCCCGGCAGCCCCGCACTTGTTGCTCCCAGGACCTGTTGTCATCCCTTAACCTGCCTTTCCCCTTAGCCCCCTGCCTCCTCCTGGATTCAGCCCTTTCCATGCGATCACCTGGGACACAGATCTCTGAACACCAACTGACTCAGCTAGGGAAATAGATGGTTTAAAAAAAAATTAAACTCCGCCCTGAAGAGAGTCCCCGCTGGGCAGGAGCAGGAGCGCGGAGCTTTGGCCCCGGAGCTGCAGAGGTGGCGCCTCTCCGGCTCGGGACAGTGGCCCCCGGCGCCGACGGCATGACAGACTCGGCGACAGCTAACGGGGACGACAGGCACCCCGAGATAGAGCTCTTCGTGAAGGTAGGTCGCGGTCCGCGCGTCCGCAGCACCTGCAGCGCCTCCAGCCTGGCTCACGCCGGCGTGGGCTCACGTGCCAGGGCGCGGATCGCTCTAGGACTCCGTATCCTCCCTAAGGAGGGCAGTCCAGGGCCCTTGAGGTCCCCTGGGTGGCCTATCTGCAGGCCAGCGCCTCGCTTCGGTGCTCCGGGGCGGAATGGAGTGAGAAGCAAAGTGGCAGGTGGCTGTCTTCTTGGAGAGTTGTCCAGCAGTTTGTCAAACCCGCCACAAGACCGGCGGTCATCACTGCAGGTACCAAGCCCTACCGACGGGCTTTTGACTGGTCTTGAGGACGGACATCTCCAGGTGTAGGGACAGGGCAGGAACCTGCCTGAATCCACGACCCTTTCTTCTCCAAGAGGGAGGAGGAGGGGGGAGAGCGAGGAGGAAACATTGTTGATAGAATATTTGATTTAATATTGATGTTATCTTTGGCAAAGCAAAAATAACATTTCTTCAAATCCTCTTCCTCTGTTTACTCAGAGCCACTAAAATAAAAACGAAGGAAATGAAGATATTTTCTTGCTTTGTGACTTATAGAGCAGAAAATGAACACCCCATTCCCTGAAGTTATTATTACTGTCATAATCAAGATTATGCAGGGGCGTCTCGGGAAATGCCGAGCGTTTGGTGATGGGGAAACCTCGCGCCCATCCAGACAGACTAGGAAAAGGAGAGCAGTGCAAAATTAAATTAAGCCGCCTTGCTCATTGGGCAGCAGCAGTTAATGTCAAAGCCTGCTGCGCTTCATTTGCAACCTGTAGGAGGAACACTGGAGGTTGAGGCAGCGTTTCCTCGTGCGCCAGTGTAAAGAGAAAGAAACATTTGATCAGTCCCCGGCCGACACTGCAGAAGCCGGGAAACCTGAGGCCGCAGGAGAGTGGCCTCCAGGGCCCGCAGAAAGAGACGTCAGGACTTGGGGGAGGGGAGTCTCCAAGCTGCCGCAGCTCTCCTTTCACAAACCTTTTTGAATGCAAAGTTTCTCTAGAAATTTTCGGATAGCTGAGGAGTCCTTGATGCTGGAGGAAGGGATGGGTCGGTTATTTTCCCCAAACGGTTCTCCTTTACAAGCCAGTAAAATACTTCTTGTTTGTTTTGCAGAAAATTTAAGGTCTACATAAACCTGATAACAATCTTTTTTTTTTCTCTTTGCTACTTTTGTAATCCAAAAATGTATTTATATGATCTGTTGTGATTTATTGCATGCTTGCAAAGTGAGCTGTCTCCATTGTCCCAGCCTATCACAAAAGTTTTCCCTGCTGGGTTTTACATTCTTTATGCTTCTTATTCAGAATTACACCTCTCATTTAGTGACCTGCCTTCCTCAGCCTAGTCTCTCCCCAGGATGCCCTCCTTTGATTTCTAGATCCCCCCTATGCAGGATTTCCAGTCTGGACCAGCCAGGTAATGAAGGAGGTCACATCCCCTCCCTGGCTGTTCAGTGTTGAGCAGTGGGGGTGGTAAGGGGGCACCCTGAACCCCAGAGTTCAGGCTTGCAGCCCAGAGGATGAATAGGCAGAGCTTTCACAAAGCGATGAGCCCTGGTGCTCTCCTTAAGATGCTATTCTAGGACTTACTCAGATTCCCTGGGAGGAGGTAGCTTCAAGGTGTCAAGTTCCTGAGAGATATTTGAAACACAAATTGGTTCTTTAGAAGCAATGGAGCCCTTTGCCCCACTGCTAGGCGTGGAGACCAATTCTACCTGCCCCTTTGGAATTTCATGCTGGCAGCTTTGGAGATTTATATAAACAGCTCACTTCTTAGATCCCAGGGCTCCCCTCAAAGAATTCTTAAACGTTTCTGTTGTTTCCCCTAAGGAAAGTAATCTGCGAGAGTCAAGCAGACTTTCATGGGCAGCTCCAAGACCAGATTGATGGGGGGAACAAAAAATATTAGATAGAAAAGCTGTTTTGATCCCCTCCTCCCCACTTCTTTTTCTATTCTTTCTTCCCCTTTTTTGTTTTTTTTTTTTTTTTTTTTTGACTTCTATTTAGTGTTACCATTTTCAGGGACAAGTAGAGGCTGGAAATATTGTGAACTAAAGATGCTATCCAGGCCTCAGACTGTGTCATTTTAGGGAAGCAATATCCTGATTTGCAGAATCAGACTTTCCCCAAGTTTAATGTCTCTCAAAACTGTATGATGCCCATTAAAAGAAAGCCTCTCTTGCAGATGGTGTCAGGTAACGGAGGTGCTTTCTGCAGGTCAGGGCCTGTGGGTTTCTGTGAAGTCTCCCAGGCATAGCAGGCTCCACCCAGAGTTGTGGTGTTGGTCTTTTTCAACATTCCCTTAAAGGATCCCCAACTCAGCCTGCCCATTGGGTCCACCATTCTAAATCAAGGTCCCCCAGTCAGCTTCAAGGACATGTAATCCTCTCCCCTATCTGTTGATAGTCCATTACCTGTTACTATTACTGCTAATAATATTAACAATAATGATAATAATAACAATGAGCTGCAGCATTTTAGGACTTGTGCAACAAGTTCTTTTATCTCATTTGGTCCTCATTGTCATTTGTGCAGATTGATTCGCTGATGTGAAAAAATGAAGCAAACTCATAAACCTAACTCACAGGGAGCTTGTGAGACTTGATGTTGTCAGAGCATTTGCGGAGCTGCAATTTGTCTCCTTGTAACAGCCCTGGGAAATAGGAATGATGATTAGTCCCATTTTATAGTTGAACAACACATGAGCTCAGAGAGGGTGTGCGAAATGCCCAGAGATAGACAGCAAACAGCATTCAGATTCAGTCCTCAAAGGTAGCAGTTCAGAATCTAAACTTCCTGTTCCTTTCCAAATGCATTTATGTCACTCCTTGCACCTTATTTTGATAAGTTCAGCTTTCAAGTCTCACCCATGAAGATGATGATTCCCTGGGAGGGAATTTGCTAATTTGTCCTAATGTGTTTATAAAATTTTGTCAAGGAGACTGCCATGCTTGCCAGATTCCAAGGAACATTCCAACAGGGATTTAAAGAGATAGTTTTCTTACATCTTCAGTTTCTTGATTTATGTTGAGGAAGGTTAGATCAGATAAGTTCTGGTTCTAATGTGCATCTACCTGCAGATGGGGGAAAGATTTGGAGACACAGGATCTGAGCTCAAGTCTTTTCTCTGCCTCTAATTAGCTAAATTAGTAAATTCTTTAGCTTTTATGAGCCTTGATAGCCCCCCTCTTAAAACAAGAGATGGTTATAAATAAGGTGAGTGGATAACTCATTGTCCAAACCAGGACATTTTGGAAGTAAAAGAAATGCTGCCAATAATTGGTCTAGGACAACAGGTGTAACCCAGGATTGTTTGGGGTAAATCAGGATGTATGGTCACTCTGGTTAGGAAAATATTGTCACACAGGACTTGTCATAAGGATTCTATGAGAACATATAAGTATGTAATTTAAAAATTGCTGTAAGCATCTTGACTCATCCTGATGTGAGTACGGTGGTAGATGGAACCGTTCCGGATCTGCAGATTCCTGATTTGCACTGGGGAACAAAGTCTTGACCCCTTCCTTACTCACAGGGATGGGAAATCAGTGAGATTATATGAAGCTTGGACTTTGATCAGAAAGGGAAGACAACAGATTAGAGACTGCATAATGGCAGTGAGGGTGGTTTATTACAAGACAAAACCAGCGAGGAAGTAAAAGCAAAACAGAAAGCAATTTGGGAAAGCACACAGGATGTGCTGAGTATGTTAGATCAAGGTGTTCCTCCCATTTATATTGCCTCTTCCACTTTCAGTCATATCCCTAAGCCCCAGACACAGCCACTGAAGCAATGCGACCATGGACAAACTCCCTACAAACCTCTCCTGGGGCCAGGAAACGGGGTTTCAAAAGAAGCAAGTAGCTTTCAACCTTGGCTACATATTCAGATTATTTAGGGGATTTTAAAACTCCTGGTGCCAGGCTGTTCCACAGGCCAATTACATGGGGGTTTCTGTGGGTGGGGCCCAGAAGTAGATTTTCACCTCTACCCCTGGGTGACTCCAGTGTGCAGCCCTGGTGGAAAGCCTCTGAGGCATGATCAGAGGTGGGGCTGAGGGCAGGCAGCTTCTGCCACAGCTGACATGGGTAGCCTTACACGGTGCAGATTACTGTGCAAAACTTCTAATGGGTTCGGGGCATCACGATCAGGAGTGTTGATAGTTCAACCCATTTGGTGCTCAGTTAACAAATGCTGACAGACCAGTAAGTCCTATCCACAGAACTCCAGAACAATCAGTGCATGGGTTCGGTCTAGTCAAATAATCATCCGTTCAGTGTGGAGGAAAATAAAAACGCGTCCTCCTGATTGTCTGATGGAAATGACTAGTTGTTTCCTTTACCAAGTGACTCAAAAAGCCCTGACAGGGGTATAGGGTGCAAGTCAATCATAGGGACCCATGATGTGGTCATCTGATTTCCAGAACACACAGGATCAAATCTTGTGATGTTCCCTCTGTGTCCCCAAGCTGCTCTGTCTGCCTGGTCACCTTGGGAAGCTCACCTAAGCATGAGCTCATCCAGTTTTTAATGTTCCCTCCATCCCATTAAGCTACTGTGTTTTTCTTTCCTACGATCTCCAGGTTTTGACCTGCAGTTAATGACCCAATGCACAAATCCACCTATCCTGCTATGTCACTGAATGCTTCCTTTGCAGTAATACATCCACAGAGTGCTAGTGTTCAAGGTCAAAGATGCTCACTCAGGTGCCATGGCAGGTGTGGGAGTGGCTGTAGGTCTGCAATGATGTCAGCTCCTGCCTCCCTTCTGAGCTGTGTGTCTCTGTGTGGGTATTTGTTGGCTCTCTCCAGTCAAGGCAAAGAGTCTGTCAGGTTAGACAATCAGGTCAGAACTCTGCATTCCCGGTTCCCTTCAAGTTACCAGGTGCTGGGCCCATGCTTATGATAGAAGAGTGTGACATTGGGTGTTAGGCTGTGGTTTATCAGTTGTGTGAGCTGCTGCAATGACATCTCTGGGCCGGTTTCTTAGCAGTGCAGTGTTGATAAAAGCAGTACATATCTCTTGGGGTTGGTCTGAGCATTGCAAATGATTCTAGGATATATGAAGAGCCTCCTCTACAGTCCACGTATCCCAATCAGTGAACGCAAAGCCCTTGGACTTCCCTCCCTTGATGTATATGAGCAGTCAGAGCTTAGGCCCACCGGATCCTGTCTCACTGCTGGAGCCAGGATGCAGACCAAGGGTAGCTAGAGCACAGTTTAGCCATCGCTGGCTCTGCTTGCCTCAGACTGAGCTGGAGGCCAGCAGAGGCCTTTGTCAGAACTGACACAATTGGTATGACCACAGGGCCAGTGCAGATCCCTGACCCATCATTGGATTCTGGAAGGTGATTCCTCTTGTCATTTACTCCCTCATCCAAAGAAGCCCCCACAGAACTGTGTCCCCTGGGGATGCTATTTCAGGGATTTGTTCCCTTTTCTGTCACTGGGTACTGGGGAAGACTGCCCAGGCTTAACGTGATAACTGCCAATAACTTGGGTGAGGAAGAAGACTCTGGAGTCTAGGTCCTTTGGTATGGGGAGCAACCCTGGTTTTCTTTGCAGATCTTTCCACCCCCTCACCAACAACTTCCCAGCTCTACATATTCGTAGGTGCTTTCAGAGAAAATAGACATACCCATGAGCTTACTGAAGATTGGATCTGTAGAAGGGTACTCTCCACTCAGGCATTCTGAGGGGTCTGTTCTAATCATCAGAGAAATTTCTTTTCTTTTTGTTCTTTTTAGTTATACATAGCAGTAGAATATAATTTGATTTATTTATACAAACATGGAATGTAACTTATTGTAGTTAGGGTCCCAGTCTTGTGGCTGTACATGAAGTAGAGATTCAGTGTGGTGCATTCATATATGAGCATAGGAAAGTTCTGTCAGAATCATTCCACTGTCTTTCCTATTCCTCTTCTAATTCCTTCCCTTCATTCCCTTTGTCTAATCTTCTGAATTTCTACTCCCTCACCCCCTGTTGGTATGTTAGCGTCCACATATCAGACAGACCATTCACACTTGGATTTGGGGGATTGGCTTATTTCACTTAGCATAATAGTCTTCAGATTCTTCTATTTACTGGCAAATGCCATAATTTCATTCTTCTTTATGACCTAGTAATATTCCATTGTGTATACATACCACATTTTCTCTATCCATTCATCTGTTGAAGGGTACCTAGGTTGGTTCCATAGCTTAGCTACTGTGAATTGAACTACTATAAATATTGAGGTGGCTGAGTCACTGGAGCATGCTGATTTTAAGTCCTTTGGGTGTATATGAAGGAGTGGGATGACTGGATCAAATGGTGGTTCCATTTCAAGTTTTCTGAGGAATCTCCATATTGCTTTCCAGAGTGGTTGCACCAATTTACACTCCCACCAGCAATGTATGAGTGCACCTTTCCCCCCACATCCTTGCCAACATTTTTGTTGCTTTTATTCTTGATGATTGCCATTCTGACTGGAGTGAGATGAAATCTCCAGTTTAGTATTGGAGATATTTCTTTGCCAACCCCCTGAATGACTTACATTTTCCTTCAGGGAGTATTTGAGTTCTGAAATGTGAAATTCATTAAGGATAAATTAAATAGTCTGCTGTCAGAACTAAAATGAATCCTTCCCTCTAAATGAAATGGTATTATCAACCTCTGAAAAAACCCTCTAGCTCTTGGAAGTTGTTTTTTGTTTGTTTGTTTGTTTGTTTGTTTGTTTGTTTTTAATTTATGAGACAGGGTCTCACTAAATTGCTGAGGGTCTGGCTAAACTGCAGAGGCTGTCCTTGAACTTGTGATCATCCTGCCTCAGCCTCCTGAGTCACTGGGATTTTAGGTATGTACCACTGTGCCCAGCTGGCACAGGAAGATTCTTTGAATCATATTTTTTTGTAGCACTCATAGTAAACAATGGAGGCATGATTCTCAGTTTTTCCAAGCATGAGAAAGACAGTAAATCTTTTCACATCCAGGCCCTGCCCCAAGAGGTTCAGATTTAGGAGGTTGGGGTCAGTCTCAGGGAACTGTATCCTTATAAAGCTACCAGAGGTCATTCTGAGATTTGTCAAAGACTGGAAACCAGTGGCTCAGACCCTGGGTAAAAAGATTGAACCAGGCAGTGGAGAATCAAAGGGCAAGATGAGCTCCAGGCCCCCCTTGAAGTATGCATTGCACAGGATGGAGGAGGCTGAGGCAAATAGGCTTACAGATTGACCTCAAGCAAACCAGGAAAGGGAGGAAAGGAATGCTTTTGACCTTCTCTCTATCTCACTCTCTAATTTGCTCTTCTTCCCTTGTAATTTTTCAAAAAAAATAATGTAGGAGTGACAAGCAATTTTAAAAGCTATGCAAAAAAGAGACACTAAAAAGATAAAGAAATTAGGGATTTAGAGGATCGAAGACAATCAATTCACCAATTAGCAAAAAAGTTTATGAAGCACCCACTCTGGTGCCAGGCTCTGTAAGCTGAAGCAGGCAGGGGGAGATCGAAGGAAGATGGGGTCTCAATCCAGCAGTGTGGAACAAAAGAGTAAAAATGCAAATGGATATTGGTGCCATGTGAGTATTATGGTACAAAATGAGGGGTATAGGTGATGGGACCAGTGTGGCCCAACTGAGGTCTCCAGGCCTAATAGATCAGGATGTAGGACTTGAGTTGTGCCTTGAAGAGTGATCAGTCTTCACAGAGGTGGCTAAGACCAGAAAACCACGTTGGGTCCAGCAAAGATAGGGGGTAAGGAAGTTCATGGCCAATGGGTACACAAATTTGGCTAGAGGGAGTGGTATATTCAAGGGAGCCATTGGAAAGAAGCCTCAAAACTAAACAAAACAAAAAAACAGCAGGGGCTCATCTTGTATGGCAGGTAGGAGGCTTCTGCACCCTCATTGGGGAATAAAGGGAAGATCTACATGGGAGCAGACTGATGTGTTCTATGTTTAGGAAGATTCACATGCTGGTTTGCATGATGTAGTGGGAAGATCAATGAACTCAGAGTAAGGGGACCTGGGTTCCAGGTCCTGCTTGGTCACATGCTAGTTTGGGGAGTTTCTTTAAGTTTCTTCAAATGAAATGGGATCAATAATCATAAAATTATGAAATTTATGATTTTGGGAAAACCTGTAGAAGTCATCTAGTCTGACCCCCTCTGATGAGATAAGTTCACAATCTATCATTTTGGGATACATGCTGGATGGCACGAAGAGAGAGAGCTCAGCTGTGCTATTATGGCCATGCTCACCATGACCATTAGAATAAGGAGAGCCTCAAGGCAGTGGCCAATGAGGAGGATACGCAGTGGTCCTATGAGCAGTTCACTGTGAGTCCAAATAGGTTTGAAAGGCAGAATATGCTGCAGAAGAGTGAATACATCATTAGGTCCACACCTTGGAAGAGGCCTGTGCAATTTGTGAAGGATGTCAAAACTTAAGATTCAGTAGTTTTGTGGTAAAGTCACCTCCATAGAGCCTAGTTTCCACACATTTGGAAAGCTGATACCATTGATGGACTTGACTGTTATTGTCTAAGATAAAAATGGATTGAGTGCAGATCAACTAACTCACTGAGCCTTAAAATTCCTCTTAACCTAAAATCTGATGAGTTTATGATAGAAATAAGACTGTGAGGAAGAGAGTTGTTGGTCATGAAAATAACCTATTTTAGAACTGCTTCATTTGAAGCGTGGGCAGGCCAATCAGGTGCAGGTGTTCATTAGAGTACTGGAAAAATCAGAATTGAGAATGAGGATGGTCCGGACAGGTGATGTGGATTTGAACTTCTATTTAGAGCTACAGTTGAAGGAATAGGTCCCAGAGGAGGGAACATGGAAAAGGAGTAAAGAGGACTGTGCTTTAATAGTTTCCAGTAAATGTCCACCTCGTGATGCCATCACCTCAGAGATTGGGCTTCAGTATCTGAATTTGGGGGAAATACATTCAGAGCATGGCAGATTGGATCACAAGGCATTTCTGACAGCAAACTGAGCAATGAGGACTTTCATTTATAATATAGCAGATTGCATGTGTCCCTATCTGCCTGTGGGGCAGTTACATTTTAAAAGAGGAAAGTGCTTGATTGTCTACACAGGGCACTCCGACCTGCTGCATTGAGGAGGCGAATTTTGAAGTGGGAGGTCTTCACAATGTGTCTTGGTCTCCCAGAGTCTGTGGCATAGAGTAGTTTGGTGCTGCTCGGTGACTCTGCACCCTGTATCCACCATGGTGGACCTTACGGTGATGTCTTTTCACTTCTGTTTATCATTGATCTATGGTAAGGGGAAAAGAAACAAGGATCAGAGTGTCGAGACAGCAGGAAAGGTGACAGAGGGGGAGAAGCACAGTGAATGGAGTCCAGCTGAGAACCCATTACCTAGAATACAGAGGAAGTGAAAACCTTGTCCCAGTTACTTTCTCTTAAGAATCCAATTTAGGAGGTTGTCATGGTAACAGATAGAAGTTTCTTGATTCAGCCCAAGGTTTCTCTCCACACAACACACACCTCTACTCCCTAATGCTGAGAGAGAGCAAAGGCTCAGTCAACAGCAGGGGAAGGGGTGGGGTCCCCTGCCTTTGATTCATTTTCATGTTTGGGTCCTGTGGCATTTTACAGTCATAGCATAAACTCTAGGAGTCACAGCGTCTTAGGGATTTGCCTCAGAAACCAAGGAAGCCATATGGTTGTGGACCTTTATCACAAATGCCTCAGGTCTTTCTTGTCTGGGTCCTGGGTAGGGTCTGTCTTTCTGGGACAGGGGAGTCATGTGGGATGTGGGGAGAGTCACATGACCTTTCCTCTTTCCCGTATTTCATCAGGATAAGAGGGTTCTGACCTATCTGCCACTGGCATTCTGGGATAAGGTTTGAAACTCATCTATGCAAGGATGAAGCCCTTGTCTTATAAGAAATTTTATGTTTATTCCAGTAGGCCCTGCTTCCATTACCAAGAATGGGAGATTATAGATATGTAATTTTAAAAAATGGGCAATTTGCCAGGGCACTATAAAATGAAAAAAGAAAAATAAATAACACTTAATAATGTTATTTGTACAATTCAGTGGAATCCACTGAGTTTTCATGGGATTCCAATAGCTTCATTCCTTCCCCAGGCCCAGACAGTTTAGTCTCTTACAATACCCTGTAGGAGACCAGGGTTGAGAATAGACTCTTTGGCTACACTCACACCATGGGGTCCAGCCTTGCTGATGTCAGACCTTTCTAAATCATTCTGACTCATAGCCTGGTCAAGGATGCTAAGACCAGAGAAGTCATAATAAATACAACTTATTGAGCATCTACTATGCCCTGGACATCGAGCAGGCACTGTTTAATCTGGTATTCCTAACCTATCCAGCAAGGCTATCAGGTAGGTCTACAGATAAGAAATAAGAAATCTGGACTCTGACAGGTGAAGTCTTTTGCTTAGGGTCTGATGGACAGAGGCAGTTAGCATTCAAAGCCAAGTCTGACTGACTCCAAAATTTTGTAATGTATGCTAATGATTTAAGTTAATAAAGGCAAAGTCAAAGTGCTTGAGATACACTTTTCCATGGAGCAACAGTTAGTTGAGGCCTTCCAGGTGCCAGTCTCTGGGTGCAGTGGGGAAGTAAGGAGATGCACATGGTAGACACAGTTGGGCCCTGGCAGAACTTGCAGTCTAGGGGTAAAGAGGACAGGACAGCCTCTGGACATTCAGAGGTAAAGGGAGCTTAAAGCAAGGGGGTCTGGTTTCAGGAAGTCACCAAGCAGAGTTTTACATCACAGGCAGACAAGGAGTTGAGGTTCAACTCTAGGGTAGGGAGTGAGAGGAGATTCCCAGCAAAGCTTAGGCAGAGGTAGGGAGGAAGCCGTCTACCTCTTACCTCCCTCTCCCACAGACCCGTTGCCAGGGCAGATTTCAGGGCAGGTGAGGAAGGACCTAGGCTCTCCACCTCTAGCAAGACCTTGCAGGCTTTTCTTGGTACCCACCTGCCCCAGGAGAGTAAGGACCTGCTGGAGAAAAGCCATGAACCAGTCCTTGTGGGCCTAGCTCCTGAGGATGATAAGAAACTTATCTAGGCCTGTTCTCCTCAGAAAAGGTCTCTCTGTGTGCCAAGAACTTCTCTAGCAAGGGCGAGGCACCTTTCACTCCAGAGTGGGAGATAAATGGCCCTCAGCTGGCAAGTGCTTTGGAGTGAAGGAGTGAGCACACAGCCCTCAGTCGAGGAGGGGAACAGTGTGGTTTTTAGACACACATAGTTGTGACATGGGGGAGGGATGGTCCAAAAAGAGATGGAAAAACAGGCTGGGGATGGAAGACAAAGATCACCAACATCACGGCTATGCTCCCTGGGGGATGCTGATGTCTTTTTTGGGTTCAAGAGCATAGGACAGTAACCAACTGGAAATGGTTACCTTGAAATCTCAGAGCAGATGGCTTCTCTCCTCATGCTGCCTGTTTGTTACAAAGGAATGTGTGCACCGTCACTTAATTATCATGTATATATACATACACACATATGTATATATACATACATTGAAACATGTATGCATGTATTTCATATTTATTATATAAATAAATACACAACAGAATATTTAGGATATATATAAATGTTATATATGTGTATATGCTTCTTCCTGAGATTTGAAGTCCAAGACTGAAATTCACAGTGTTTGGCACTTACCATATGCTCACTCACTGATATTTCTATTTCTATGCATATCTTTGCATTTATTCCATATTTGGCAATCATTGAGTAATGGAGCAATACAATGGAGTTCAGGAAACTCGAATTTTGGCTCTGCTTCCTTCCAGTCTGTTATTCTGGACTCATAACTTGGGTTTCTTCACCTCCAAAATAAAGGGATTCGATGAATCAACATCTGAGGTTGATTCAGCTTTAAAATGGAATCTTCGATTCTTCTGTGTAGTGAGCACCATGACGGGCCCTGTAGGAGGTTCCAAAAGGCCTCTGCTCTCAAGGTCACAGATAATAGGTGAAGAGCTCAGAGCTTCCATAGCTTGGGTCAGGTCAGCATATGTTCTCTGTGAATGGTCACATGGTAAATAGTTCAGGCCTCATAAGGGATGCTGTCTCTGTCACAGCTACCCAGCTCTGCCACTGGAGCATGAAAGCGACCACAGACAATATGAAATAATGGGCTTAGCTGTGTTCTAGTAACATTTTATATGTGGGTGTGGGCTGACCCCTGCTTAGGTACTGAACTGGCAAGGACTCAATGGAAAGTGGTGTGGTTCCCAGAACTTTGGGCTTGGCCTTTGCTATAAATGGTGAGGAGGAGCTACCACATCCACTTGTCACTGTCCATCCCCAAATGCATTGCAATTGGCAACCTCAGGATCCAGTACTAAGAGGAAGAATTCTGAGTTTCTTAGAGAATGTTTCTGTCTGAATCCAAGTTATTAACAACTCTTTTCCCCCTGTGATGAAACAGTTGCAGAGGCTGAAGCTCAGGACTTTAATACCAGGCCAAATGAAAAGGTTTCTGTGGTCATGGATGCAAATCCTCATAGGGGACCACACAGGGACAGAACTCTTTCCCTGATTCTACTACCACGCTTTTCCTCTTCCTCTGCACTTGGGGGATCATTGCACTGTCAAATGATCCCCTTGGCATTTTCTGCTTGACCTGGCTTCTACCAAGCCTTGTGCTGCTGCCCTGCTGCTCACTGGATTGGTGCCCTGGCATCTGTGTGCTGGGACATGGCCACCTGGCAATGGGAAGGTGCACAAGTCTTCCTGGGAACGTCACTGTATGAAAACTACTGATTACCTCAGGTCCAAACCAATTCTGCATGCTAGGTGAGAGAGGCAAGCCATTCAGACAGGCTGGTCTGGGAGGCCTTAGGCAACTGCTTAGGAGATAGATTTCCTGAGAAAGGAGAAGGTTGTCTTATGAGGTCACACATTCCTAATGATGAACACTTGGGAGTGTTTTCTGCCCTTGACTTCCCTGTACCCTTGACAAGACACTTGGCCTCTCTGGGGAATTTTTCAACTATGAAACCAATTGGAACAGCATTCCTTGGGCCTGCTGGGTCCTGACCTCAGTTCAAATTGCATAAATTCATGGAATCCACTTATAGTCTCTGGCTCTTGTTGACTTGCTTTGGTTGACCTTCACGTTGGCCAGTATCACCGTGTGTGTGTATTGTGCATGCATACCTAACTTCTTCATATTTGAGGTCCTAATTTTCAGTCATCTCAGATGCCATGATTTGGCAGGAAATCCATTCTTTCCTATGCCAGCAAGTTATAATAAAATGTACTTTGTCCTTTATTCATATGCTTATATTTGGGGAGTATTTTTTACTTATTTCAAAGTGGACATGCATAGCAGACATTGCAGCCAATGTCCTACACAATCTTAGGCCCTTTGTCTTCAAGGCAGAAGCTATACACTAACTTTGTAGCCCTATTTCTTTTCTTTTTAACTTAGGAAAAGTAGGTTCTGTGGTTTGCAACAAAAGCCCTGATCATTATTTCTTTAGAAAAAAATATTGTAAACAGAATCTTCTTCAAAGTCTTTTATATATTATATTAACTATAATATCTAATTTGAGTGATTAGAACTAAATGTACTATTAGATATATAAGAACAAAAATTATTTTGTACTTCTAATAATTTCTTTGAGTTGTTTTTAATATATAAAAATGTAGAAACAATATCATATGTAGGATTCATTAAGAACATGGAACCGTCTGGCTCCTTGGGCCAGCCTGGAAGAGGCAGAGGAAAGCAAGCCATATGAAGGGAGTCCTTTCACTCCCTTTCCATCCCTTCTTGTGCCACCAAAGAAAAACTTTTTCACTGAGTGACAACAACTTGTAATTCCTGAGAGCCTCCATCAGAGAAAAACAATAAAATAATAGCTCACATTTACTAAATACTGTATGAATTCTAACTGCTTTACATGTATTTATCCTTCAATTCCTACACAATTCTGAACATTAAATATTATTATTTCCCCATTGTCTAGATGAGGAAACTGAGAAATCAATAGATAAGTTGCTTATCTAAGTTCATACAGCTTCTAAGTGTTCCTGACCTACCTTCTCCCTGAAGAAGTCACTGAAGGGACTAATGCAGTCTGCCTGGGGGTTTGGGAGTGAAGGAATAGTCTTCCCTGACCACTCTTGGGACTTGTTGATATGTTTTCCCATTCCCTTGGGTAAATATTGTAGGCTTTGATGTTGATATGCACTAACAGTATCTGTTCACTACATATAAAAATTTAAAAAGGAAAATGGCTGTGTGTATATATATATATATATATATAAATAAAAAAATAAATAAAAAAATATATATATATATATATATATATATATATAGACAGAGAGCTGGGGGGAAGGCAGAGAGAGGGTTGGGGGGAGCCCTGTAATTTATCTGTTGAGTAAGTGGATAGATGAGCACCAAGAGCAGACATAATTACAACCAAGGGTCAAAGGGGGCTTTGGCCATGCCCCAGGGAAGCTTGGGGTGTAGGACTGGGCACTCCCTGTGAGTACTGTACAGTTTCCCTCCTTTACATGCCCAGGTTCATCTCCTTTTTTTGGCCTTTCATAGACATGGTATTGGATAATAAAGGTCCCATTTAATACCTGTCTGCCACTCACTAGCAAGGGATCAGAGGGAAGACAGTTTCATGTTAACCACACCCTCTGCCTACCTAATTCTGTCTGTCAGCCTTCACTGGAAATTTGACGTTGGTTGGGGAAATTTGTTGACCATGAACCCTGCGTTTAGTCAGCTGTACAGAGGAGGTGTTACACTTGTTTGTGTCAATATCAAGAAGGAGAGTCGAGAGCTGGTTTTAAACCAGTTAAAGCCAAATTTAGCTTAACATACTGAAGAAGTTTCTTACAATAAAAGTTGTCCAAAGGAAGAACAGAATACCTTGAGAGAGGTTGTATATTCCCCATGAATGAAAGTATTCAAACAGAGGTTGATGATGTCCATGGGACTTGCCGTAGAAGGACTCTGTATATTTGGGCCCTGCAGCTAGTTCTTGGCACATAGTAGGTGTCTGGCAAATAGTAGCAATTGTTAGAAAATCTGTTTCCACTCTAGAGGCTCAGGATTTTAAGCTTCCCCTGAGTTTGCACCTTTGCAGTGAAATGGAAAGAATGAAGGGGATCAGCATTCTGTGCTTTGAAGAAGTTGTCAAGGTTAGAAACATGCTCAATGATATGGTACTTTAGAAGTGACACAGTTATTCAGAGGAACAGGGAGGGGCTTTCTGTCCCACATCCTGTGTTGATGTAATTCACACAGGATTCAAGTCCTCAGATGCTATCTGGTTTATATTGTAGCAAAACTGGGCAGAAAGACACATTAAACTTCACATCCACATTCTCTTATAAGTCTTTGCACAGAGCTGAACATTTCACAGTGCTGAACGAGTTTCTTAGAGATTGATTGATTATGTGTTTGATAAAATCTTACCTATTCTGGTGGTCAGAGCTATAAAAAATAAATATGTTGATGATTCTCTTTTGTCCAAAATGAATTCTGCTTATTCAAATAAATGTGCAATCTTTGGAGTTTGCAATGGCAATACAAAAATTAGAATTTCACCAAGCCCAAAAAAACCAAAGGCCGAATGTTTTCTCTGATAAGTGGATGATGATACATAATGGGGGTGGCAGGGTGAGGAGTAAGAGAAGAATTTAAGAACTTTAGATTATGTAGAGGGAAATGAGAGGGTGAGGGGGTTGGGGTATGAAAGATGGTGGAATGAGACAGACATCATTACCCTATGTACATGTATGATTACACAAATGGTATGAATCTACATTGTGCACAACCATAGAAACAAAAAGTTGTACCCCATTTGTGTACAATGAATCAAAATGCAGTTTGTAAAAATAAAAAACAAAATGAAAAGTAAAAATTAAATAAAAATAAGAAATTAGAATTTCAGAAAATCTGCTTTATAAACAATTAGATGTTTTCTGCTCATATGATCTCATAAAATCTCTCCCAACTCTCAAGATTTAGAAAGCAAGTCATGTCCAATGAACTGCCAAACTGGTTGGGGTTCTCTGGCTTCTAATTGCTATCATCTGCTTCCTAGAAGGTCTACACTAGGGCTGCTCTCCTGGCCAGATCTCATTAATGGGAGTCTCTCCTTCATGTTCTCAAAATGCTTTTCAGGTGTCTATCCAGCTATTGTCTGTGTATGTGCATACATGCACAAGTAGATACATATTTTAGTCACCTTTTTCACTGCTGTGACTAAATGATCTGACCAGAACAATTATAGAGGAGGAAAGATTTATTTGAGAGCTCATGGTTTCAGAGGTCTTAGTTCATAAAAGGCTGGCTCCATTGCTCAGGGTTCGAGGTGAGACAGAACATGATGGTGGAAGAGTGTGGGGGAGGGAAGCAGCTCTCATCATCAGGAAGCAGAAAGAGAGTCTTCACTCTTCAGATACAAAATATATACCTCAAAGCCACGCCCCAATTCCAATCTCCTCCAGCCACACTCTACCACTTCAATTAATCCCATCAGGGAATTAATTTACTGATTGTCTTAAGACTCTTACAACCCAATCCTTTCTCCTCTGAAACTTCATGCATTATCTCGCATGTGAGCTTTCGGGGGACACCTCACATCCAAACCATAACAATACACATATGCATTCTCAAGGGGACAGTGTCACTAGCAAGGGGATAAAAGTTTGTTCTTGTGGGGCAAAAATTTTATGCATACAATACACGTGTGTCTATATAAAATATCTATCAATCACAAATGTACATGCAGCACATAAATAGATGTATAGCATATTTTCATGGGAGGTGATTAGGGGAAAAATGCCTAAAAAGGTTTGTTGAGGGAGATGATTTTTTAAACGTGCTAAAAAGCACTGATTTACTTATAGCAGCTGTACTGACATATAAATGCTCATGTAGTTGGGCATGCACATGTATACCACACATTCATGTCTATCTCCTAGGTATAAACACATGCCCTAGTAGATTCATCCAGAAAATCGAATTGGTGGCGGGGCAGGACTGAATTCTGTGTTCATTCTGAGATTTTCCGCAACTTAGAGTCTCCCTATGATGGATTTTCTTTCACTTTCACGGTCCTGTTAACAGTTTGAGTGTGTGCGTGTGTGCATGTGTGTGTGTGTGTGCCCGTGCATGCCACCACTCTCATTTTGACTCGCAGGCACTTCGATTAACATTTTTTACAGTCTTCAAACACAGCCTGCGTTTGCCATCATTCTCCAGAAAGACTGCGTGCTAGAAATGAGCCCAGTCATTAGTTGATTTCACAAGACATCTGCCAAGCACCTCCTAGGTTTCCCAGTGTATCCCGTGACTGTGCAAAGATGGGGAACATGGTTCCTCAGTCAGGGACCCAAGGCAGAGTCAGAGAAAGAGGTGGAAATTACAGGTGTAAGCACCCCAGTGCCACTGGAAGACAGTGGCTGACTTGCATCAGCCAGGAGGGGCAAGGGACTTGCCTGATGTCCTCTAAAACTCTTCTGTCACTACCCTTTTGCGACCTGATTTTGATGCCCTTGTTAATTATATTCGCTATGATCCTATCTTGTTTTGATTTTGAGTGCCCTTACCATCTTTTTGGAAGTAGCTTGTTATAGAGTCCATAACATAAAGTCTAATTTTTAAAACAAGAGTTTTAAACTCTTGTTGTTTTAAACTCATTAAAAATTCACAGTTTCAACTAAGTATTTGACCAGGTTGTCAAGTATTGATGCTGAATTCATTGCACTCCTTAACCTTCTCTTCCATTGTAACCGTCTTCTACTGACACATACTCCCTCTGGGTACCTTGATTCTGTATTCTCAACCTTCCTTTGAAAGCACCTTGGGACCTTTGGTTAATGTCACACCTGACCCTGTTCTGAACCAATTAAATTGGAATCTCTGGGGATGAGAATCAAGCTGGCATTTCTTCTAAACTTCTCAGTGATTCTAATAGGGAGTCAAAACTGGGCTTCACTGACTCAATCCATTGTGTCTCCAAAATAACTGTATATTGCAGCCTTCCAGGAAGCTTCTAAAGATTGCCTCTACAACTGTGAGACAGTAAATTTTGTTCTTTAAAACTGTCCAGCCTTCCCAGGCACAGTGGCACACACGTGTGATCCCAGCAGCTCAGGAGGCAGAGGCAGAAGGATTGCAAGTTCAAAGTCAGCCTCAGCAACTGAGTAAGACCCTAAGCAATGCAGCAAGGCTCTGTCTCTAAATAAAATATATTATTAAAAGGGTTGAGGATGTGGCTCAGTGGTTAAGCACCCTTGGGCCCCTGGGTTCAATCCCTCATACAAAAAAAAAAAAAATTTGTCCAGCCTTGAGGCATTCTGTGACAGTAGCACAAAATGGACTAAGACACCAACACTCAGTATCTCAAAGTCAGTAGGAATATGGCCAGCCAGGCCACATGGGGAGAAGAGGAGGTATTCCAGTGAGAGGGAGCAGTGGGAAATAAGACAAGCAAATGAAAGTGCAGGGCATGGGGCAGGGGCCCAGGAGAAGCTCATAGTGGCTATGCCCAGAGAGGAGTAAGAACTGCACCAGGAACGTTGGTTGTTCTGATAATAGCCAAATATTGAACACTGGGCATAGGCATGTCACTGGGGCAAGGTTTGCAGGGGGCGGGGGAGTGGTCCTACTCTATGCCTGCCACTCACCCTTTAATCCTGGATCCTGGGGCAATCTGGAGGGTCCCAAGAGAGGGATGGCTGGGGTGCTTGAGCTGCTATTAACCAACCAGTGCAGATATTTCAATACTTGAACAATTGGCATAGCCTGAAATTAGCTCTGTTTGTAACCAAGTCATGAAGCTGCTTGTATATAAGGCAGAGGAGTTTGGAATTTACTTTGTAGGGATTAGGAAGCAGTTTTATTAATTTTAGGCCTCCAGTTATTGTTGTTCATTAATTTTGTTATGATTACAACTTGTTTGATTAAATGTCTTCAAAACTGTTTTGGAAGTGGGTGGACTGCAGTAGAAACAACGGTGATGTAGCTGGGTCCTCTGCTCAGCACCTCACAGGCTGAGTCCTCTCCCACACTCTGGTGGTTGTTGGCAGAATTCAGTTCCATACAATTGTAGGACAGAGGCGCTCAGCCCCCAGAGGCTGTCCACAATTCCCTGCCACATGCCCCTTCCAGTCAGTTTGCATGACAGCAGCAAGAGAGTCTCTTATGAGCTTTTACCCAATTGTCAGGTCACCAGGGATTGTCTCTCTTTTGATGACCTCAGAATCAAGTGGTCTGAACCTTGATTACGTCTGCAAATTATATCAGCTTTATTATATTCTGTTGGCTACAAATAAGTCATAGATCCATGCTCATAGAAGGGGATGATCCACAAGGGCATGAATGCCAGAAGGCAGGGGTCAGGGGGAGCCACTTTAGGGTCTGTATGCCACAGATGGGTTGAGCTAACTTTCCTCTACACAGGAATGTCATCTTATTTTCATATAGACTGCTCAAGGAGGGAGCTGACATAGGTCCATTTTACATGAAAGGAAACTGAGTTTTAAAGATCCAATCCTTTTTCCAAGGTCACACAACTAGGAGGGACAGAACTTGGTCTTGAATCCAAGTTTGTCTGACATCCAACAACAACCTATGTGTCTTAATCTAAGGTTAAGCAGACATATGAATAAAGTTGATAAGCATCCAGGAGAGTCAAGGTAAAACTTTAGTTTCCAATACAATGACATCCTCAGAATATTTAAGTCTCTCAGTTCCCCTAAGATTCAGATCACATCTCTGACCTTGGATTTGGCATTGGTTTATTTTCTGAGGGAGGATGGACACCCTTGTTGTAGAACAGGGGGTTTTGCACATATTGATTACTCTCTACAGAGTTGCTACCAGGAAATTCACCTGCAGTTCCTGGGAGGTTATGTGACACTCCTTGTCCAGAGTTGTTGGGAGTCAGATATGAAAACCACCATCTTTCTGTCACTATCAGTTTGTTCCATTGAGCATTGTTGGCCGCCTCAAATGGTTTTCTAAAATGAAAAGAAAAAAGTACATAATTCAAGATGGAGGGGGTTTTTTTGTTCACTTTATTTATATTTAACTTGCTGACCTGTGTCTAAAATGGAAACTAGTGACTTAAACATGAGTGGAAACCACTTTAAAAAATAATGGCGGGACACCGGTGCCACCTCCAGTGAAACCAAGGGTGAGGTTTTCAGATGAGGGTAGAGAATCCTCAGTGTTTGATCTTTATCACACCTTACATTTAAAAAACATATATGGCTGTAAAGTATGTTTGAATACTTATATAATTTAATTGCTTAACAACCCTGTTTGTATGACCCTACTTTATAGATGAGCAAGAGCTTTAGGGAAGGGCTTTGTGTTTTGCCCCAAGTAGTGCAGTTCATGAGGAGGAGTTGTGTGTTGTGCATAGCTATTCAATTCCAAAGCTCTCACTCTCAACTCCTCTCCCATGGGCATGTGGGTGGCAATGTCATTAGAGAGAGCTCATGGATGTGAGTTCACAGGAGAATCCCAGCCCAGTCCCACAGACATTGCAGAGCTGACCCCAGAGTTCAGCATCCACAACCTGAGGGTGAAATTCTTCCAACTGCTCACCCAGGGCTGGTGCTTTTGCTTTTACACACTTCCCCAATTCTGAAAGGTGGATGTGACTTGCTCTGTCCTCTGTCCATTTAGGAATTTGGGTTGCTAGGATGAGATGTCTACCTTGCTCTGGCTAATTTCTGGTGAATTTTAATATCTCCCATTTACAAAACAGAACCTGGGCAGAGAGTGCTTTGAGAGAGCAGGATTGGGCTTCTCTTCTTCTCTGATTGACATGTGCATTGACACCATGGTGTGATATTGGTCAAATGATGATAGAAGCACAGAGAGGTGGTGAATGAGGGAAACTACTTCAGTGGATCTACATCTCAATCTGGGGATTTTTCCTTAATGTTTTACCAAAATTTCAAAGCAGTCCTGACTATTGTCAGCCAGAATGATAACTTTTTAACAGAGATAGTATCAAGAGCTGATTTTGGCCAAATATTAGGATATTTACAGAGCAATACAGCTTCTGTAGGATGCTGGGGCTGCTTGTAGAAGCTGGAAGAGGATTTTGGTTTCAAGAGTTGGGCATTGTCTCAGTTTCAACAAGCAGGCCTCTGACCAGAGTTCTAGGGGTGGGATCAACCCGTGGGGCCCAGCAGAGCCTTGGAAGAGGGGCCCCTATTCACAGAGCTATAGGAGCAAAACCACCACCACAGTGGGCTAAGAATGTGGGACAACAACCCAAAATGATTGCTCTTAAAACTTAAGATCTAACGGGACTTGCTTCACCAGGTTTTAGACTTACCCTGGACTCACTGCCCCGCTCTTATTTCTTCCTTCTGCAGTGTCTGTCCTATGCTGCCCACCACTGTTATTTTGGAAACAAAGAGCTTGTCTGATTTCACAGGTTCACAGCTGCCTCAAAATGAATCACATCTCAGGTCTCATTCTAACAGGATTTGGAGGGTATTTAGATGAGATTTTGCCTTTTAGACTGTAGAATGGATGCTGGGGTGAATTAAGACTTTTAGAGCTCTTGGGGTGGAATGAATATTTTGCATGTGAGAAAGACAAAAGTGTTGGGAGACCAAAGCAGAATGTTATGGACTGAGCTGTAGCCTTCTGCCTCCCTCCATCTCACTTGTATGTTGAAGCCCTAATCCTCAATGTGACTGTGTTTTGGAGACAGTGCTTTAGGAGATAATGAAGGTTAAATGAGGTCATAGGTAGGTCCCTAATCCAATAGGATGGGTGATCTTATAGAAAGAGGAAGAGAGAGATATCTGTGTGTGTGTGTGCGCGCGAGCGCACCCTTGAAGTATTGAAGACACAGCCTGAAGGCAACCATCTGCAAAAAAGGAAGAAAGCCTGCACCAACAACCAAGCTGGCTGGTACCTTAATCTTGGACTTCTCAGTCTCTAGATCTATGAGAAATAAATGTTTATTGCTAAAGCCCCCCAGTCTGTGGAATTTTTTACGGCAGCCTGAACAAACTAAGATGCCCCTTTAAGACCCTAATGCTGTGATCATTTTTTAAAACTTTTATTTATTTATTTTAATTAACTTTTTTTGACAGTGATAAATATTTTTTTAAAAAATTCTTTTCATTCATGTACATAGGGTAATAATGTCTGTCTCTACCTACCATCCTTCCCATCCCCACCTACCTAACCCGTCCCCTCTGTACAATCTAAAGTTCCCTCATTCTTCCCTACCCACCACCCACAATGGATCAGCATCTGCTTATCAGAGAAAACATTTGGCCTTTGGTTTTGGGGGACTGGCTTATTTCACTTAGCATGATATTCTCCAGTTCATCCATTTACCAGCAAATGCCATAATTTCATTCTTCTTTAAGGTTGAGTAATAGTCCATTGTGTATATGTACCACATTTTCTTTATCCATTCATCTGTGGAAGGGCATCTAGGTTGGTTCCATAGTTTTGCTATCGTGAATTGGGCTGCTATAAACATTGATGTGGTTGCGTCACTGTAGTATGCTGATTTTAAATCCCTTGGGTATAAATCAAGGAGTGGGATAGCTGGGTCAAATGATGGTTCCATTCCAAATTTTCTGAGGAATCTCCACACTGCTTTCCAGAGTGGCTGCACCAGTTTGCAACTCCACCAGTGGTTTCACTAATCTGTAGTTGCACCAACAACGTATGAGTGTACTCTTTTACCCACATCCTCACCAACTAGTGCTGTGATTATAACAATAACACACAATGCATCTTATAAGATAGGATCCCAATGCAATGGGATCAATTCTCATACTACCACTTAATCAGTAAGCCTTTTCTCATTTTCATCTGTGCATAAAGTACTGTGAAGAATACAGAGGTGGGTACAACATGTTCCTTTCTCCAATGGAGACTGCAGTTTAGCAAGCGTGGATACATAAACCAATAGGTATGTAACTCCAAAGGGTGGCAGAAGATAATGATGAATGTTGAGTTCAGAAGGAGGAGCAATGACTTCTGGCAAGGGAGGAATCAGCAAAGGTTTTGTAGAGTGAGAAGTGACATTAATTAATGTCTCCAGGAAGCAAACATTTAGCAGAGCTTCCCACACACCAGCAAAGTCAATGGGGTCAAACGCTTGGGTGAAGTCCACAGTATCACTCATGTTGCTATTCTCAGCATCTTCCATTGGCTGCTGATGGGCGAGTGTCAAGTCTACAGTTTCATTGGCAACACAAGAGCCCTGCTGATTTTCAAGAGAGACACGACTGCCACTGATACACATGAGCAGCTCATGGAAAATGAGTCAGGTTAATGCCATCCTGGAATCTAGTACAGACAGTGTGGCTCCAGGGTTGTCTGTTCTTGCACAAGCCCTTTGATATTGGGCATGGTCTCCATCACTGCCTCTTTGCTATCTAAACAATGAAGTGATTCCACAGGACTTGAGCTCCTGGCTGCTGTACTGTGGATTGTGGTGGAGACTGCATCCTTACCCAGGACTCTACTCAGTGAATGAGCAGAGGGGAAGTCTTAGTTCTAAAAAACCAGAAAGGATCTCGCACCTTCATTTAGTTCAGTAGTGTTCAAATATTTCTTGGTGGTCAGGAATTCTTTATTGTGTCAAACTAAATTATATATGGGACCTCACCATGGGGGGACAAAAAAGGACAAAAGAGGGGCTGCTTCGGCTCAGCTTTTTTCTACCTCAAGGTGGCCTTAAGAAACCTCCACAGTGTCCTGGAGTTCTAGAGTCCAATGCAAACCTGTGATTCATCAGAATTAGTGCCCAGAGAACTTGCTTGAGTTACCCAGGCCAAGCCGGAGCCTGGATTTCCTGACTTCCAGGCCTGTGCTCCTCACCCTAGAGCTGACCTTTTCCAATGGCACTATGGACTCCAACAACCCTGCATTTCCTGTTACACCAAAGAATCCAGTGACAACAGGGAAGTTCATGATGATGTGTCAGGATTGTGGAAGAAACCACTGGAAACCCAGCTGGGCACTTGGAAAAGAGTTTATTAAAGGAATAATTTACAAAGATGTGAGCAGAGTTAGAGGCACCAACAGAAGACAATCGAGAAATATACCTGGGAAAGTAAAAGCAAGGACCCTTTACCATCCCTCCACCTGAGCCTTTACCTAATCCCAGAGAGTCTGGATGAGTAAGGATGCAGCCAACCCAGAGTGTGCAATAAGGATGGGGAGCCCGAGCCAAAAATATCCTGACTTCACACTCCTTAAGACTTCCCATCCAACTGTGGCACTTCTCACTGGTTCTCCTCATTCTCTGCAGTCAGAGAGCAGGTTGTCCCTGGATGCCATCTCCCCCATCAGCCTCCTGGGGCTCAGAGCAAAGTGGAGAGAGCAGAGGGTGTAGGGAAGGGCAAGCAAAGACCTCCAACCCAGTTGGTTAGGAAGGTGTCACTTCATTCCTGCAACACAGAGTTTATTGAAATTGTGTTTTGAGATTGCGTTTGCTTTTCACAGAAAGCTGAGAAATTAATAAGAATGTCATATATATATGTTTCTTGCTCTGCTGCAGTAATGAAACAGCTATATTTTGTGGATTTTTGTTTGTTTGGTTTTTGGTACTAGGTATTGAACCCATGGACACACTACAACTGAGCTACATCCTGAGTTCTTTTTATTTTTTATTTTGACATAGGGTCTTGCTAAATTGCTGAGAGTCTCACTAAGTTGCTGAGGCTGGTCTTGAAATTGGGATCCTCCCACCTCAGCTTCCCAGTTGCTGGGATTACAGGCCAAAGCCACTACACTTGGTGATGACATAGCAGCTTTTAGATTCTTCCCTGAAATGTTTAATATGTAAGACTTGTCACTCACAGTTATGCTCTAGGTAGAATAAATTGCTTCTGGGTCAGCTTTCTCTCTCAGGGCCTGTCTCTCACCCTTCCCTATCTCATTGCCCAAGCGATAACCGTACTGAACAAACAGGCCCGGGCGTCTGCAGGGGCCAGGCTCTCTCCTCTCCCACATGCTTCTTGCCCGCCTTGGAGTTGCGCTTTACTCTCTTTGGCCTGGACTCTGCTCTCTGAAGCCTTTTTAGCCCCTCCTGGACAAGCCTCAGTCTAATAGGCTGGTCCAGGCGTCTCCCTCCCCAAGCCTGTACACAGTCTTGTCGCTGCTTCAATCCCACTGCCATAGAAGAGCATGCCCAGTGTTCTGTGTTGGCCCCTTGAGGAATTAATGGGGTCAAGGATAGCAATTACTGGCCTCATTTCCTTACTATTAAGGTAGTGCCTAGTGCAGACCCACCAATGGATATTCAAGCAAAGAAAGGATTCCTTGCAGCCCCAGTCTTCTGATCTTCAAAATGAAAGGATCATGGAATACCATGGATTCTTCAGGAGTGATTTTTGAGTGGATAGGTGCTCACCTCTGGCCTATTATTTTCCTTTAAAGTCCATTATCAGAACTCTGTGTTGTGGGTAATCAGCCCCAGGGAAGGCAACAAGCCCATGAAGTCCTCACCCTTTAGTGAGTCACAGGAGGGCCATCCTGGTGACCAGTCTCTTGCAAACATCTGTATACTGCTTCACGGTGGAGTCAGTGCACTGCATTAGCCAACTAGGACTTCAAAACAAAGCAGTGGGGTTAGTACAGATGTTATTATCCCCATTTTACTGACAGAAAAAAATGGAAGTTCCCAAAGTCACATGTCTTGTTCCAAAGTCATACAGCCAGTCACAGGCAGATGTTGAGCTGAACCTCCTGGTCTGCTTGTGTCACTGTAGCACAGCAAGTCCAGGGACAGCACAGGTGACACATGGCATCATTGACCTGAAGACAGCAGACTTGCAGACCTGGAGAGTGGGAAGTACCTAGAATTGACTCAGCTCAACTCACATCTTGAACACAAAGGACCAATGTGCTGCTGGCTGTGATGTTCTATTTGTTAACTCCAAGTTCCTTTTTAAATCTGGGGGGGAATAGTTCCGTTTCTGTACTTTGCCCTTTTTCTTTATATCCCACTAGGGGATTTTCCACACTCACTTTAAATCTCTTCTTAAAGGACCCAGGTTCTATTCATCTCTGAGTTATTCATTCAAATGACAGGTTTTTTTTTTTTCTTTTTGAGATCTTACTATGTGCTGGCATTGTTCTAGGTACTGGGACTATAAACAGGGTACAGGATACACATGGTCCCTTCTTTATCAAAGCTTGTATTCAAGAGGATGAGACAGATGGACAAGATATAAAGAAATAGATAATTTCAGATTATAAAAAGTGCTATTAAAGAAATAAGCAGGGGAATAATTTAGGTGGGAGAGGGGGATAAAAGACCTAAGAAAAGCATTATGCTTTTTGCCCTTAAAACAAATCTTTAGCTTATCAGGTGCTGAGGAACTATTTGATGAACGAATACATGTATGTCTAAATTAAAATGGGAGAATGAATGAATGAATGAAAGCATGCAGTTATCTGTAATTTTTGTTATCCAATTGTGTTAGTCAGCTTTCCATCACTATGACAAAATACCTGAGGAAAACACATGAAAAGGGGAAACATTTATTTTGGCTTGTGGTTTCAAAGGTTTTAGTCTGCGATTGCTTGGCTGTGTTGCTTTGGGCCTGTGGTGGCACAGTTCATCATAATGGAAGCATGGGATAAGGAGAAATGTTCACCCCAGAAAGGGGCCTGGGGTCCCAGTGTCCCCTTCAAAAGCATTCCCCCAATGACCTAACTTGCTTCCAACAGGTCCCACCTCTTAAAGGTTCCACCACTTCCAATAGCACCACAGGCACTAGGTAGTCCCAAACCCATCCTGACCTATCTGTTGCCTTTTCATACCATTCACTCTACATCTGACTCCTCCTTGTCTCTTCACCCTCTCTCCCCCCTGCATTCCTATAACTCCCCAGGGCAGAGTGTGAAGTGTAGGAGCAGTGTAGGTCTCAGCTGAGCTCTGATGAGCACCAGGTTCACTCTCCCAGCAGGCCGTTATAAAGCTACCTTCCACCAAGTTCAGTGTGCCAAAAATCCTCTTCCTGCCTTGACCATTGCATGCTGACATTACTTACCCAACCCCAACTTCCACTCAGGAGTGTAGGGACATTGCTCTTCCAATGGCACTTTAGTGGCTCTTTGTGTGTGACTGCACACACCCCATATCAGAATGATGAAATTTTTATGGCTTCCTAGTAAGAGTGCTAACAAAGCCCTACCCAGTCATTCCCCCAAAGCTTCCTTTTCTGTGCTGCTGCATGAAGTTTGGATCTGGAGGGATCAGACTGAGAACATCCCTAGGTAGAAGTCTGAGGATTTACCAAAGTTGTTGGGAATTATGAACTCTCATTGAATACATACTACCAGGAAGCTCAGCATCTCTATTTTGTTGGTATTCCATCATCCTCCATTTCCCAGACTTTGAGGAATCTCCGTATGCAGCACATAAAAATAGGCAATGAGCCTCAGTAATTTTCCTTACTCTTGAATCATTTCTCATTTTTTTACCAAGATTTAGTTCATTCCTGGATTTATTGTTATTTTTAGTGCTTACAAGTTCCAATTAGGTGTCATTTAGACTGATCCCCAGGACAAAAGATAAAAGTGTCTGTCAGTACTAAAAGCTAATCATTGACTTCTTTAAAAGTCCCTTATTAAAACCACTCATCTATTCAGTGGTGCAATCCAAGACTGAGTGGACTCAAGCTTTTATCTCCATGTGTGAAATGTCTCATGAGTTGGAGAATACATATGTCAACAACTCCACCACTGAAGGGACTGGAAATGCTTTAGATATGAGTTAATCAATTCATGAAGAAACTGTATCCCAAGCAAGAGCAAAAAGGACATGACCCAGGTCACCCTAATCAATAGGATGGAGCCAGGAACAAAATAATAGCTCCCGTGTTGCTCATTGTCCAGGGTTATTCCACTGTTCAATCTACTGGTTCTACACTTCATCTCATATCAAAACCTTCCCTTATAACTGGGATCCCTCACATTTTCTATTTCTCACATTGGCTTTATCATCTCTCAGTGCCCTAAGACCAAAGGCTCAGAGTTGCCCTTGACTCTTCCTGTATCTCTTCGCACTTAGGGTCTTCCTGGCCCTTCAGAGTGGTCCTCTTGGCTGACACCCACCAAAGCTGAACACCAACACAAGAAATGCAGTTTGCCTCCTCTGAGATCTGGTCCCCAGAGTCCAGAGTCATCAGGGGAGCCCATATGAGTATCAACTGCTTATAGGAAAGGAACATTATGCGTTATGTGTTATGGTCTGATAAACATTTAATCGGATTTGCCTGCTGCTTGTACTTCTCCCTAGTTATAAATAATGAGCCTTGGAGAAGCTCCTTTTCCAAGTATTTAGAAGCAGTTATTCAATTTGTTCATAATGTGCACTTCGTTTGTTCTTTTTCCTTCTTTAGCTCCTCAGAAGTTCGGAGTGTTAGACATTTCAGAAATTATGTAGGACAAGAAAGTTTTACTAGTCTAATAAGTAAATGCATACAAAATGACACAGTAATAAAGTACATAATGACAAGAAGGACTATGAGAACTTGGGATAAGTGTCTACACAGCTACTGAACATGTTCTTCAGATAATAAGTTTGAGCCTCTTAGAAGGCAAGGAGAAAACAAGGAACATGTAATACTTGTAGAATTCTCTTCCTGAGAGTGGAAGAAAAGATCTAATTTCTTGGAGGAAATAAAGTTCCTTGTCACTAAATTACTTGGGAAAATTCTGTTATTTTTTCCTATTTATAAAAGTAACTCATGCTCTTTGTGGAAAATTTGAAACATACAAGGAAGTAAGTATAAAGATGTTACCCAAAACTAGGCAGGAGGATCACATGTGCAAGACCAGCCTCAGCAAATTACCTGTCTAAAAAAATAAATAACAATAATAAAATTTAAAAAGTCACCCAAGATAACTTCTGATAACGTGTGTGTGTGTGTGTGTGTGTGTGTGTGTGTGTGTTTGTGATGTTGGGGATTGAACCCAGGGCCTCAAACATACTAAGCATATGCTCAATTACTAAGCTACACTCCAACCCCAGTCATAATTTTTCAGTGTGATTTATTCACAACATTTCATCACTAGCATTTTCCCTTAGTATTAAACATTCTTTTATATGTGATGATGGGTTCTGGGGCCATTTCTCACATGGCATTTTATGAGGAATGTATGGTATATACTCAGGTATATAATATAAAAAGTTATCATTTTTTAAAATAGTAAATGCGGTTAAAAAAAAAAAAAGAAAAAGGTTTGGATGGTGGTAGAGCACTTGCCTAGCATGTGCAAAGCCCTGGGTTCAATCCCTAGCACCACAAAAAGAGAGAACAATTGGATGATTATTTTGTCTGGTGACAGCTGGTAAAATCTGAGGCCACAATGTTGAAGTGTTGTTCAAGGACGATGATTTCCACAGGTTCCAAACTTAAGCAGCAGGAATATTTAGCTCTAGGAAGCCCATTGTGGTCCAAGACAAAGCAGAAGCCCAGAAGAGTGGAGGACCCCACCTAGCCCTTAGACTTTCCTTAAATGTCACTTCCAAAGAGGGCTCTTGATTCAAAGCTGCTTTGAAGTTTGAGTTCCCAGGGAGTCTATTGAGATAGCTGAATCTTTAAGATGCTGAATGATGCTTCAGTGAACAGGAAAGGAGGTGACTTGCTTAGAGGGACTCTCTTCCCTTCAAGGGGTTCCTTTGGATTGGAAGAAGAGGAGGAAATGTCCTCCCCCTCCCTTGACTTTGAAGTTTGGTCTCCAGTCAGCACATGAAATACTTCACATTTATCCGGGGTCCTCACACCTCACAGTAAGATATGAAGTGACTGTTCTTATTCGGCATTATGAATCATTCATGAAAACAAGGTTCAGAGGAAGTAAGCAACATGTCCAAGGTCATATTTCAGTGGGTAATAGAACCATGACTAGAGTTTGGGTTTTCTAACTTGGCCCAGGGTTCATCTCCCCCTGTTGTGGATTTTCCTCAAACCCTGACTGTTAGACTCTTTGGAAGGATGGTCCACAGCCCTCTTGTGATTATTTTCAACCTTTGGCACTAGAACAGAGATCTTCAAAGTGAGGATCCTGACCGAAAATATTAGCATCACCTGGAATCTTATTTGGAATACCAATTCTTGGGCCCCACCTGAAGCCTAATTTAGCAAGCCTTCCAGATGACTCACCAAAATTCATTCCCCCTAAAGCTGGAGAACCACTGCTCTAGAAGTTCTCAATGGATACTATTCAATGAACACTTTTTTAGAATCCCCATAATCTCTATTCAAATGTTTAAGAACTCCTTTTATATTTTTGTTTAAAAACCTCCAATGACTGCTAAGGAATTACCCCTTACTAACCAATTCCAAGGGACAAGGAGGCTCCACACTATGACCCTACATGTGGGAAGCAGAGAGTGACAGGGAGCCCCACATGCACAGACCACACTGGTGGGCATGGCAGAGCAGCTATGGAGCCCTCACAGGTGATGTTTACTGAGCACTTATTTTGTACCACAAACTATCACTAAATGCTTGACATGAACTGTCTCCTTTAATCCTGGCAACAACTTTATGGGATATGTATCACATCACATTCCTACTTTACAGATGAGCAAACCACTGCCTGAAGAACTTGTTTCAAATTTGCTAGAAGGTAGCAAGTCCCTAGCCAAGAAGCTTACCTGGTACAGTCTTTAGCCTTGTGCTGTTTCTTCTAGAGGAGAGCACAGAGTGGTAGCAAGCACAGGAAATGTGTGGATTGGAGACTAGGTGGACATCCCTTGCACCTAGAACAGTGTCCAGCACATTGTTGGTGTTCAATATTTGTCAAGCAAATGAATGAAACGAGCCTTAGAAATACAAAAAAAAAAAAAAATGTCTTTCTGATGGAAGAGAGCAGGAGAGGCCTTCCAGAGTGGTGGGGTCTGAGTTGTTGTTTAAGGGCAGAGACATATGACATAGACAATCCAAAAGAGAGAAACCGATGGTCAAAAGTGCAGGCAGGCTGGGAGTGGTGCACACCTCTAATCCCAGTGGCTCAGGAAGCTGAGACAGGAGGATTATGAGTTCAAAGCCAGTCTCAGTAACTTAGTGAGGCCCCAAGTAACTCAGTAAGACCCTGTCTCTAAATAAAATACAAAAAAGGGTTGAAGTTGTGGCTCAGTGGTCAAGCACCCCTGGATTCACTTTCCAGTACAAAAAAAAAAAAAATTTCCCGCAGGCAAAGGAGTCATAGGAAGAGGTCCTTTAAGGGGGAAACTACCATGGGGAAGAGAGTGAGGAACCCTGGGAGGCAGCTCAAAGAGTTTGTGTTTCATTCTATGATCAGTGGAACTCAAAGGCTCAAAGAAAGAACTTGAGACATCCCAGCTTATCTGTTCATAACTTGCCATTTTAAAAATGACAGAGGAAAGTCAGCTGGACTGTGGATCTGGGGGAGTTTTCTAAGATGGAAACAAGAATTCAATCCTTCAAAAAACATCTCACAGCCATTTTGGTTCCTTACAATTTGCATTCATGGATAAAAACATATTTGTTATTAGAGCTTGCAGTGGCATTGGATAAAACAGGAGTTACGGTTCACTGTAAAAAGTCTGAAGTGGTGTGATGGGAAAGAGGGATGCAGAATCCAAAAGGCCAGGGGGTCAACACAAAGAGTGCAGGAGTTGGCAGATTCCTGTTATTCAAGGGTAGAGATCACCCAATCTATTTAAAATAAGTATTTATTTGTTTATTTGTTGTAAATGGTAATTGTAAATCATCAAATAGTTTTAACACAGCTTATTTGCAAAAGACAAACTCAGGAAAGGAAATAATTTCCTCTTTTGATATGTGGGCAAAACATTTGAACTACGCTCTCCATGCATTAATAAAAGGCAAACAAATACAGGAGCTTAACACATACATGGCCTACATGTAAAATCCAGCCCTTGAAAGAATCAACACCTAAACACCTTGTCTGTCTGTTGTTTCCTGACTGGCTGCCTTTTCTCTATTCTGGTTGTTAGGAAACTCATAGGTCTGAGCCATTGCAATGTCCATCACCCATTTAAATGAACAGAGTCTGGAGTGATCATTAATAAGAGAATCACTAGATTTTATCCAGTGGAAGATAAAACTATAATGTGATGAACCCAAAGGACTAGGAAAGAGTTGAGGTTTCCACATTGCTCTGAAGCAAAGAACTCTGCCCATGGGTAGGCTATGTATGAGGAGTTTATTAAATGTCAGCTTGCTGAAGTGGCCCCTCAAATCTTTCCTTAAAAGTGGGAATGTGCAATGACCAACTTGTCCATGTTTGAAGATTTTCTCAATTTTAAACCCTGAAAATCCTGTACTTCCTCAGTCCCACGCACATTGGTTGGTTGCCTATACATTTAACAAACTAATTAACCTGCAGACAAAAATCAAATCCAGAGAGGAAATGGTGAAAATGAAAGGATGCTTTCTCAGTGTCCCTCCCAGTGGTAAACACTGTTCCCTGGACAGGGCTTCTGCATTATATGTATTATATAGATGTTTCTTGATTTATGATGGGGTCACATCTGATCATAAGGAAAGAACACATTTAATATACCTAACCTACCAAGCATCAGGGCTTAGCCTAGCCTACCTTAGATGTACCTAGAACCTTTGGATTAACACACAGTTGGGCAAAAGGATCCAACACAAGCCTGCTTTATGAGGAATTATTGATTATACCATGTAATGCATTGAATGCTTACAGAAACTACATAAATACACCACTTTCATACCTTGTGAAGTTGAAAAATTGTTCCAAGTCTGTGTTATTACTGTTATTACTATGTTAATCTTTGCCTTCCCCAAAAAAGGTTAGAATCTGTAAGCACTCCCAGAGCTCAGAGCACTTCCCTGCACAGGGCCTCATTTGACCCTCACTGTCACTCTGAGTGATGGGCAGGGCAGGCATCAGAGACCCAGAGATGAGAATACCCCACATCTCAGGGAAGCATCTGGATAAGACCAAGGATTTTTGATGCCCAGTCTTGGGGAGTGGGGATTCCATCATTCCCTTTGTGACATTCAGGCCTTGATCCTTCACCTACATGGCATAGAGAAATAGGTCATTTATAACTTACAACATGGATTAACCCAAAGACTTTTAAGCACTTTTTAGTTTTATTGTACAGTATCCAAGTAAGGGTGGTAAGTGGTACTGACCCCCCATTTCCTAGTAAGAGAAACAAAGGTTCTGCTTGACTTGACTAAGGTTGTATAATCCTTGCACCATGGCTGCCGTCTATACGTGTGTTGGACATTCCCTAGTGACCTCCCATAATATGCATTTTAACTTTGACAGAAATGCTTTTATTCCAATTCCATATTGACTAAGAAGTATCTCATGGGCACCATTTTAGTGACTCCTTAGCAGCTCAGTACCTTCTATTTTACTAAAAATATTTCTTCAAATTTTCATTTTTGTCCCCCTGTATCTGCTACATATCAGATTGATGGTCTCCATTTCCTAATGTCCCAAATCCACAGGGAAGATCTACTCCCCACATGGGTCTGAAACTGTATCTTGGTCACTCTCAAGGTCTAAATCAGAGCCCTTTGGAGGCACCAAGAAAAGTACCCAAGACCATGTCAGAGAGGTTCCCCTTCATTTGTTTGTTCTAATCTTTTATTTTACTTTCTTGGTGAGAAAATTACAAATAGGTGATCATTGTGTCAAATCAAGCTCTAAAGAAATATACAAACCTATAATCCTTTATCTGTAATCCTGAAATTTAAAAACTCTGAAAACTGAAAGTTCTTCCAAACTTTGTGGATATTCATTTGGAGGTGGAATTGACCTGAATTTTTAGAGGTGATTTATAGTTTATGTCCTACTTAGTGATGCAGAAATGTCAATGGATTTGATCATGGCTTGGTGCTCCAGAGCCTGCTGGCAATGGGGGTGATGTTATTTATATATTCACACAGTTCATTCTTTTTAAATAGCTGTATGCTATTTCATAATATGGCTATACTGCACTGTAATCCATCACTCTGCTATTGATGTTCATTGTATATTGCTTTTCAGGATCAAATATTAGAGTGATTATAAAAGGAAAACTTATCAACAGGGTTTAACCCATTTTACATGTATCACTGTGTTGGTGGTTAGTATTATGGTTTGTCCCCAAAGCTCAGAAGACAATGTAGCAACAGAAGTGGAATGATTAGATTATGAGAGTTGTAACCTCATCTATGCATTATTCCATTGGATGGATTAATAATTTGAAAGATCTAAGGTATTGGTTGTAACTGGAGGCAGGTAGAGCGTGGGTAGAGGAAGTAGGTCCCTGGGGGTGTGCCTTTTCAGTTTATATTTTGCCCCAGCATCTCATTTGCTCTCTCCACTTCCAGACTGCCATGCACTGAGCAGCTTTCCTCCACCACATCCTTCCTCCCTGATGCTCTACATCACTCAGGCCTGGAGTAATGGAACCAGCCCACCATGGACTGAACCTCTGAAACCATGAGCTAAAATAAACTTTCCTACATTGTTCTTATTGGGTATTTTGGTCACTGTGACACAAAGCTAATGCAGTTGTCAAAGAAAACCTTTCCATAATATAAGTAGAAACCCTAGCACAGAGGATGTTAAAAAAAAAAAAAAAGTCAGCTGCAAGATATTGACATTCTTAGGCTACAGGCTTTCTTGCACAGGGGCTTGCAGGCAGGGAGGCTGCCAAACCTCTGCACTGCGCAGGGATGGGTGCTTGGAGCTCTCAGTGTGGCACGTTCAGAAAGCCTAGTTTAATAACAAGGACATGTCAGGTCTCCATAATTGACCCCTTGGATAAGGGTCCAACATCTGATTGGACTCACAGGTCAAGAGGCAGGTGACTTCGGGGGCCTGCTCAGGGAGAACATGCTCAGTGACTCTAGGCTCTGCTGGCTTCTAATAGTCAAGCCAAGTCATGGAATTTCAGTAAATAATTTAACCACCGTTCCAGTTTCAACTTCAGTGTTAGCTTTCAGCAAGGGCTACCATTGTTATTTGCAAACAGGCTCCTCCTCTGCACAAAGTATGGGAATTTGACTGAGAGTCACTGACATTTTTAGAACCCAGGGGGGGCAGGTTACTAAGTACAATAGTAGATAATCTCACCTTCCCAAACAGGAGTTCTGTGAAATTCACATGTGCAAGATGGACTTTTTAAATTTAAAAGAAAAAAGAAAAGTTAGATAGCACTGACCCAGTGTGTTAGTTATGAAGGCCTTCACACTGGTGTTCTATGAGGTTGTTTCCAATTGCAGACCAGGGAGAGAGCTTTGAGGCCAGTTCCAGCCATCTTTTATTTAAAAATACTTTTCAGGTGAAAGGATAGAGAAAAGAAAGTCCTGCTCAAAGCTAATTTTATAACTACAAATGCTATAGGACAAAAGTCCTTGGTCATCAGACACTCTTCTTGTATGAAATTTGCTTCTGAGGTCTGCTTCTCTCCAAACCCATGGTATGTCTCTTATGCTTCAGTCTTTTGAACAACTCGTATGAATATACCTGACCCTGAGATACATCACAAACTGACAAGAGAAAAATCAAACGGGATCTGATTTATGATAGTAACAAGAAATCCTATTAAAGAAAGGTGTGGTAAAAGCTAATTGGGAGGACATGGGGGGAAACGTTCTTCTCACTGTACCTGCCCCATTTCCACTGGTTCTTTAGCAGACCTCTCTGTGTGAAAGCGTCTGCAGGACTCCACCTAAGGTCAGCATTATAAATAAAACTTGTAATCACCAAATGAAGCTGACATTCCTTCCCACTGATCCTAGCTAAGACCTCAGAGTTCTACATCAGGCTTCCAGCAGCTCCTCCAGTAGTTGGCAGATGGAGCACAAGTTGAAACGTCTTTGCTATTCTTTTATCAGAAGCTCATTTGAAGGGGCTGATCCTAAACATTAGATAGGATCTGGAGGTTATTCCTGGTCGAAGGCATCTCTTAGCAACATCTGTTCTAAACATAGCCCAACAATAGCAGGTTTCCTTCCTTGGATATTTCTTGCAAAAAAGGGAGGGTATTGTGACTTTGGCTCATCCTGGCTTGTAGTAGCAGAAATAGTTTGGTGAGGTTGGGGTGGAGAGGAGATGGCCATAGCACAGTTTGTAACACACAGGTGTAGCTGCTCCATTTGATCTCTTCAAACAATATGGAGTCACCCATGATTGCTTTAATGGCTATCAGCAGAGATGTAAACTTCTACTCCAGACCAACAGGCGAATCTCTGCTGGAGCTGGAAATGCATTTTCACTTTTTTTATTATCCCACATGGCTGATTTGGGGGATCCTCTCAGTGGATGCTGGAATTAGGATATGAACTTGTAAACAAAGCTTTTTGGTGCTTGTGAACTTGAGTGTCCTGAGAATATCAGACCAAATTCTCAGACCTTCATAAAAGATCCAGTAGAGGGAAAGAGCAGTCCTGCGTGTGGTTATTTTGGAGTCAATGGGTGTGTTTGCGGCGTGGTGGGGGTGGGGCAATGTTGGATCTTTACAACAGCAGTTTTCAGTTTTTCCCACTAGACATGCCGTGGAGAATTTATAGTACTCTTCACAATCAAGGATCAGTTCTAAATTCCTCATGGCTGATTAATATTGCTGAATAAATGAGCATAGAGAGAAGCAGAGACTTTGGAGTGGGACATTATACAGTTGTCCCTTCCTTCTCAGGCAAGGCTGCTGAAGGCCAGATTGAGGCAACGGCTTGCTCAAAGGACATGTTTATCTTGCAGGATGACTGGGCCTGGCATACAGGTCTTCTGAGAACTCTCTTGGTCAGACAGGTCAGACAGAAAGCGTGTGAGCCACCTGTCTCTGGCCACTTCAGGGCCCTCATGAAGGAAAATATTGTCAGTCTTCAAGGAGAAGCACCAACTCCCTTCCGTTCAGGCTGTGCCTTCCTGGGTGATGGCCTGTGTTATTGTGTGTGAGGTATAAATACAAGGGTAGGTTTATTTTTCTTAATGGGAGTACAATAAATAGAACATTTCCTGTCTTAGTCTGCCATTTGGAAAAGGTTTTCATTTCCTCTTTTGGCCCAGATTCTTACAAAAGACAGACTCCTTTTCAATTACAGCTCGGCCTGAGCTTGAACATACCACTCAGCCAGGCACAAGTGCAGAGTGATTTTTTTTTATTATTTATTTTCAAGGCAGAAAAAATAATATTGAGTCTCCTTGACATAAGCCTGACTCAGTTTCCATGTTGTAACTGTGACGCTGTTTTGGAAAGCTCCTTTATAAAGTAAAAGACATGACCATGAAGGAATACAATATTCGCAGTAAGTTCTTTAGGAGCTTCGAAAAAATTGGTTGGGTGGCTCACAGGATGGGGGTGCTTGACCAGTAGGAAAATAGTTCCATTCCATGGTGGAATACAAAGACTTTCTGCAAATGTGGGCTTTAACATACAGGTTGGGGCGTTGAGAGGAAGCAGGAAAGGTGGGTTCACAGTGCCCATGGTGACAGCTGATGTGTTGAGTGCTTTTTGTCTGCCAAGTAATGTGTCCCCTCTACTTCTGTTATTTCCCTTAATCCTTCCATTCACCCTATGGGGAAGAAGGAGGACTACATACAGGAGGGATTTGACAGCTTTCCTTCTTTATTTCCCCTGGAGGCTCAGAAATACAGCATGATTCTGGCTTTTGTCTTTACCCTGAGTGTATCTCCCACATGGATGCAGAAGAAACCTTGATTAGAATTTGTGCCCTACAATTACCATAAGTTTTCCTCCGTTATCTTCAGCATTTTATTCTTTTAAGGGAGTAAAATAACAGGAAGTCTTCAAAGATGACTTTCAAAAGGATACCATTCGTGCTTTCCTTTTCCATAATGGTCCATTTTCTATTACTATAACAAAGTACCTGAGGCTGGGTACCTTATAAATAAAAAGGCTTATTTAGCTTCCAGTTCTGGAGGTTCAAGGACATGACACTGGCATTAACTCAGCTCTGGTAAGGATCTCATGGCAGTCCCTGGTGGGAGCCAATGCATGAGCAATTAGCTGGCAAGACACCTTGCTCCTTTTATAATAAATCTCCCAACAACTAACTCTCTCCATAAGATAATTATCAATCCTTTCCTCAGTATCAATGCTTTCCCAGGGTAGATCCCTAATAACCTCCCACTAGGTCCCTGCTCTTTAAGCCCCCCGGCCCCGGCACTTATCAGTACCACAATGAGGACCAGGCTTCCAGCACATGAACCTTTGGGTGACAATTCACAACAAAGCTTAGCATATCTTCTGTGATTATGTTTACAGTGCATACATTGATGATTCTGATGAGATTTCGGTCATCTCCACTCAACTACAAATGCCACCCCTACCAATTGTCTATATAGTCTTGGAAAATGTCATTTGGACTCTTTGGACCTCAGTTGGCCCAGTCTGAGAAATGAAGGGCTTAGATGAAGCTTGAGGGACTTGGTGAGCAGAGTACTCTTGCAAAAGGGATGTTTCTTCAGTTGCTTTTTAAGGTAGTGTGCTGAGAATACTATGGAAAGGTATTGGAGAAAAAAACAGAAGAGGTGTAGCCTTGAAGCAGCCATAGAGGCTGGTCACAGGTGGGCCTTGTTTTATGGATTAGCTTCCCCTCCAACCTGCAGTGCAGGCTGTTGCCCTGCAAGTTCACCTGCCTGCTTTTCCAGTTAGAAACCCAACTTGCAAACTCTTCCATCTCAGCAAACAACTATAGAGTTTGTGCATGAGCCAGGTATGGTACTGGGAGCTGGGGACACAGTTAACTCAGGGAGTCTTCATTCAACCACTGGAGTTCTTAGATGCAAATAAAAGATCCAACAAAACTCACTTTTTCCCCCTTACATTTTAGGAACATTTCAGCATGTCTTTCAAGACCATCTCTTTTATTTTTTTATTTTTATTTTTTTTGTATTTTTTTTTAATTTACTTATTGATTCATTGAACACAAATGGAGTACAGCTATTGTTTCACTGGTTGTACACAAAGTAGAGTCACACCATCTGTGCGTTCATGCATGTACACAGGGCAATGGTATCTGTCACACATTCTGTTATTATTTTTACCCCCACCCCTCCCTTCCCTCTATGCTATCTATCCTTCCTCCATTCTTGCCACCCTTCCCCCCCGCATTATGCATCATCATTCATTTATCAGAGAGACCATTCGGCCTTTGGATTTTTGGGATTGGCTGATCTCACTTAGCATAACAGTCTCCAACATCATCCATTTACCTATAAATGCCATAATTTTATTCTTCTTTATGGCTGAGTAATATTCCATTGTGTATATATACCACAGTTTCTTTATCCATTCATCTACTGAAGGGCATCTAGGTTGATTCCATAATCTAGCTATTGTGAATTGAGCAGCTATGAACATTGATGTGGCTGCATCACTGTAGTAATCTGATTTTAAGTCCTTTGGCTATAGGCCAAGGAGTGGGATAGCGGGGTCAAATGGTGGATCCATTCCAAGTTTTCTAAGGAATCTCCACACTGCTTTCCAGAGTGGCTGCACCAACTTGCACTCCCACCAGCAATGTATGAGTGTACCCTTTTCCCCACATCCTCGCCAACACCTGTTGTTGCCTGTGTTCTTGATAAAAGACATTCTAATTGGGGTAAGATGAAATCTTAAGGTGGTTTTGATTTGCATTTCTCTTATAACAAGGAATGTTGAACATTTTTTCATAAATCTGTTGATTGCTTGTAGATCTTCCTCTGTAAAGTGTCTGTTCATTTCCTTGGCCCATTTATTGATTGGGTTATTGGTGTTCGTGGTGTAAAGATTTTTGAGTACTTGGTAGATTCTGGAGATTAGTGCTCTGTCCGGAGTGTGTGTGGCAAAGATTTTCTCCCACTCTGAAGGCTCTCTCTTCACATTGCTGATTGTTTCCTTTGCTGAGAAAAAGCTTTTTAGTTTGACTCTATCCCAATCATTGATTCCTGCTTTTATTTCTTGCGCTTTGGGAGTCATATTAAGGAAATCTGGTCCTAGGCCAACATGATGAAGATTTGGACCTATTTTTTCTTTTATTAGGTGCAGAGTCTCTGGTCTGATTTCTAGGTCCTTGATCCACTTTGAGTTGAGTTTTGTACAGGGTCCACTTTATAAATAAAAAGTTCATTGCTGGAGAGGAGAAATTACTTGCCCAAGATCATACAGCTCTTTGTGTCAAAGTTAAGTTAGGAGCTCAGGGCTCCAAATCCTCCATTTTTATTACACACCCTCTCTTGCTTAAGGGTGTCCCAGAGAACTCAATTTGTGGAACATCCTGCTTCTTCATCCTGGCTGAGGATTCCTGCATAGGTCTGGGAAAATGTCCACTCTTCCAAACTCATAGGGCCTATGTTCAAGGCACAGTGAAGTATTCCTTCTGTCTCCCCCTTCAAATTGATTAGAAAGGAATGCAGTGTTATTTTTTTGTTTGATTCTTTTTATTTTACTTTTTATTGTTTATTTTTTTGTTTCATGTTGTTTTTTATTTTGTTTTAAAATGTGGTGTTATTTTAAAATCTTGCTTTCTAACCAACTCTGAAGTCACTTTAAACAGAATATTTTAAAAAGCAAATAATGCAGCTTTGTGACAAGACATGCTCACCCTTTGGCCTGGCGCACCTGTTATAGGAGCTCCTCATTGTGAGCTGTAGCAGAGGGGTTGGCTGAATCTCAGAGGACTGGATAGGTGAAAATCTACCTCCTTTCAAGACTTCCAGGAGCTGCTCCTGCCCTTCTTCCCCTTCCTCCTTTCTTGATGAAGATGTGCCTTAGGCTGTATGGATCCACCCTGTTCAAGTGGCCAGGTGACCACAACATGGCTTAGAAGGGAGCTAATGCCTCTGAGTCCTTCACACAACCAGAGAAGTCCAAAATAGGAAGTAAAATTTCTAGGCATGGCTGGCTAGAGGGAGGGGTTGGAGAGGAAGCTTGAGCCACCTTGGTGTGTATCTAATCTGAATGCCGTGGGAATGTGAGCCCAGAGGCAAGGATTTCTGCCTGGTCACAGTGCTGCTCTCTGTCACCCTCACGGAAGATTCATCTGCACGCAGAGCTTCAGGTGCAACCATAAAAGAGATCCACTTGGCGTTGCATTTAGGTCACTGACTTGAGGTTCCCCAGGTGTCTATCCAAATGTGCTCCAGAATGACCCAGAATGACCCCGACTGATACATGTTTTAAAGACCTGTGCAGGGATGGAAGGTTAGAAAGAACAGCACAAAAGTGGGGTGGGAGGGAGGAGGGGAACAAGGACATGAAGGCATTTCCACTTTAGATTGTAGAAACAGGAAACAGTAGAAAGAACCATGTCCAAGAGACAGTGCCTGCACCAGCCTGTCACTCATGTCCCAGGCCTGGGGATTCTGTGTCTACAGTGGGCTCAGGGGGTTCTTTGGTTCATCCATTCATTTTGTTTTTAGCAACTCCTTAGATGACTCTATTGTACATTCCCATTCATGAGCACTGCTAGGTCAGAAGTTGTCAGTCTTGGTAGGACAAGAGAATCACCTCGAGCACTCTGAGAAGAAATAACAGTGGTGTTGAGAGCCCCACTCCAGACTGAGTGGGGAGTGGGGCATTTAAAAGAGTATTAGAGTTTTAAAACTATATACATGCTTTGTTAACATATTCTACAATACTCATTTTGCATAGAATTTTCCAGAATTCCCCAGACTTATGGGGCCTTCAATAAATCTTATGACTTAGATTTGCTCTTAGCATCATCAGCTTTTAATCTGTTAGGTTTGTGAGTTTGGAGTTGATGAGCACTTAATTGAACCCAACAGAGAGGTACAATGACAGATTTTGTGATTTTTCTGAAGTCTTTCCAGACCAGACCAGCTTATTCTATTAAGATATTATATTCAAACTCAACATTCAAACAACCAGAGCAGAGGGGAAGGCTAGTAATAACTTCAGCTATCCTAGAAGCCCAAACACCAAACTTCATAGAAAGTGGAGTTCAGTGTCAAGATACCCTTGTTTAGTATGAAGATAATAGAAATAACAGGCTCTTTCCATGAATGTGGGGGAAATGGATTCATGATCAAAAGCTGGAACTAAATTCTATAGCGTCTTGGATAACAAATAAAAAAACATGTCAAGAGATAAAAGCAAAACTTTTGACAGTGGCCTAATAAGTGGAAAACGTTTCCTCAGTTGGGGCTGGGTTGCAGGGCTTACATGGGAAGACCTCTTCTTCAAATTAAACCCATGTGGGAAGGAGTCTGTTTATTTGAGGCTGTAGATTTGTGTCACTCTTTGGTTTCCTGCAGTTTGGTATATTTCCGAGATGGAAGACTTCCAACTTTCAGTTTTCCTGATCCAAGCATTGATCTAAAGAATAGCATGACAGTTCATTAAATATTTGTAACAAAGGTTCCCGGATGTTGAGAGAACACAAAGACTTCCAGCACTAGGCTGCAAAATTCCAGCAGCCTGTCCCAGACCTGACCCCTCAACTTCATCCATTTGTCTTTCTTGGGTCCTAGTCCTTCTCATTTTTGACTCCTGTGCTACTTGGGGAAAAAAAAAAAAAAAAGTTTGCTTGGAAAATGTTGCTCTGTACAGCAGCTCAGTGGCCTCATGGAGAGCAGGCTGTACCTGCTTATAATGGTACCAACAGCAAACCAGATAAGAATCACTTTCCCAGTCTCCCTTCATGGCAAATGCATGACTGACCTCGTTCAGGAGCACTCTTCTCTGGTCAGTGGGCACTGGCGATAGTTCTCCCTGTGTGTGCTTTCTTTTTGAACATGTTGATCCACACACACAACCCTGGACACCAAGGTTCTGCCGAACTTGGAGCCATCACAGAGATCTTGAATGACTCTTCACTAAAGCATAGCATTTCATAAACAGAGATGTTTAATGAGCTCTTTTTAAATACTTGTCATCTGTGGTCATAATGACAATAGTGGTAACTTTCAAAAAGTGTATGCTGGGTGCGGTGGCGCTCTAATGTAATTCAGCAGCTCGGGAGGCTGAGACAGGAAGATCACAAGTTCAAAGCCAGCCTCAGCAAAAGCAAGGCACTAAGCAACTCTGTGAGACCCTGTCTCTAATTAAAATAGTCAAGTGCTCTGAATTCAATCCCTGGTACACCACCCCCACCCTGCAAAAAAAAAATATGTATACTCTGTTTTATACATTTTACCATGTCATGTCATATGACAGCACTTCCTTCCTTCCTTCCTTCCTTGCTTTCTTTCTTTCTCTCAGTTCAGGGTCATTGGCATGACCCCAAAGGTCTAGAAGTCAGCGTTATTGCTGACGTGGTGAGAATAATCATGTCCTGGAGTAGATGAGTTTTCCAAAAGGCACCAGGTGTGGAAGGGGAAGAGCAGTGAACTGAGAGGGCAAAGGCCAGGAAGAGGAGGATGTTAGCAAATGAACAAGAGGACCCCATGCAGGACCTGCTGCAAAACTTGTAGAACCCACCATGAAATGAAAGCAAGGAATCTTTTGTTCAAAACTTAAGAATTTCAAGATGATAACAGCAGAGTTTGAAGACAAATGCTGGCCCTTCTGAATGCAGGTCCCCTACAACCTCACAGATCCTTTGTCCAGGAAGCAGCCCCTGCCATGCTAGAGCCACTAGGTGATAAGGGAGGCTGCAGAGGACTCAGTTTCAAAAAGAAGGGTCAAGCAGAATTTCCAAAGCTGTGGGAAACAGCAGATAGGAGAAGAAGAAGGAGGAAGGAGATGGAGAAGGAGAAAGAAAGAAAGAAAGAAAGAAAGAAAGAAAGAAAGAAAGAAAGAAAGAAA
>JAJEJO010000435.1:1297574-1417912 GCA_020662805.1 Glaucomys volans | reverse complement strand
AAAGAAAGAAAGAAAGAAAGAAAGAAAGAAAGAAAGAAAGAAAGAAAAGAAAAGAAAAGAAAAGAAAAGAAAAGAAAAGAAAAGAAAAAATATTATCTAGCCCAGAAAAAGACTAAAAGAGAATAATTTCAGAAGAGGTTGTTAAACAGAAGAAGCAGGATTGGCAAGAGGTTTGAAAGAGTTTAATTTGCTTATTAAAAGAGCTGGAGAAAGCCAAGTTGGGTGCAGGAAGGAATACTGCTGCTGAGTTGGAAAGGGCCATTCTCAGACAATGGGAAAAGGTGGGCAGCAGCAGCTGGAGATCCCACCACGAAGGCCCAAGCACAGTGCTATCCTGCTTTTGTCATAGGCTGCCATGGGATCTGGATGTTTACTCAGAGTCAAAGGCACCACTTGACCCTCCTCTCTCAGAGACTTAAACGAGTAGCCTTCTGGTATGGTGCTGGCAAGTTCTTTTGAGAGGAATTATGTATACAACCAATTTCACTTGTTTCTGAAATCATCTGATGAGATAAAGTCCTGACGGCAGATACTGGCTCCATGGGTTATCTGTGTCAGATTATATTTTTAAATTTGCCAAGGTCTGATGGTTAACTTTATGTGTTATCTTGGCTAGGCTACAGTACCCAGATATTTGATCAAACATTATTCTGGATGTTTCTGTGAAGTGTTTTTTGAATGAGATCAACTTTGAAATTGATGGACTTTGAGAAAAGCAAAGCATCCTCCAAAATGTGGCGTAACAGAACACAGATTGAGCTCTTTTGAGGAAGAGGGGATTCTGCCAGCAGACTGCCTTGGGCGCCAACTGCAGCTCTTCCCTGGGACCCCAGCTTGCTGCTCCGCCCTGCAGATGCTGTATTCCCCAACCTCCACAGCTGTACTAGTTAGTTTCTTAATATCGATCTCACTCTCTGTTGATATAAAATACACACACAAACACACATGATGCACACATATATATCATATGTATACACATATATATATGTGTGTGTGTGTATATATATATACATACATACATATATGTATATATATATATGTATACATATATATATATATACACCAGGATGATGTATCTGTTTCTATGTATCTACTGATAGATGATTGGTAGAGAAAATTGTGTGAGCATGTGTGTGTGTGTGTGTGTGTGTGTGCGCGCATGTGTGTGTGTGTTCTATTTCTCTGGAGAACCCTGACTAATATACTTGGAACTCCTCCTATCACATTGTTTGGGCAGCTGTCTGCATAGAGCCAATTCAGCCTTTGGGATCAGCTTTAGATAACTGCCAGGGGTCTCTGAAGCCTCAAATGTGTCGTATTGCCTGCTTGCTTATTTAATGAGAGATGCCTGAGTGACCCTGGCGAGTTGTGGTTGCTGAGAAGAGGAAATGTTGACTTCTTCCAGGGTGGACCTCCCTGTCCTCAAGCAGACCACAAACCTCCAGGGCACATCCCTGCTAATGGAAGGATTACTAACCAAATTGTTAAAAAGACTGAGCTTTGGGGATTTTTTTTAAAAAGTCACAGTGAGAATATTGTCTGACTTATATTAATAAGAAAAATATCATTACTTAAAAAAAAAAACTTTGTCTTTCATGTACTGTGGATCTGTTTAGAACTATATAGATAAGTCATTGTATATCCAAAGAGAGTCCTCTTCTTGCTTTTACCACTTTGACACTCTTCCAGATAAGATAATAAGATAATGACTTGGTATCATAGACTGCATGGGGGCTTTGACTTCTGTGTTGAGGGGGCTGTGGAAAGGTTATTGCCTGAGGCCACAAGGTGTCAGAGGAATGCCATTCCAAGCTGGTGGCTGGATGGCTCCACTGTCTGTCCTCACACCCACACTACCAACCCCCAGGCCAAGCCACCCACAGCAAGAGAGCCATTTCCTCTTGCACTGTCCCTCCAGTGTTCCTTCCAGAGAAAGGCCAACTCTGTGCTCTTTTTAAAGGAGAAAGGCTTGAAGGAATTCTCCCTGTTCTCACCTAGCATAGATTCAAGAGTGCATTGGAGCTGAGAGGCAATAAATGGACCACTGACGTGTCCATCATGCTTAAATGTCAGCTGTCCATCTCCTGCTGCTCCTTCTTGGATCCTCTGAACAATTCTTCCACTTTCTTGACCCAGATACCTTCAAGTGACTTTGGACAATTGTTAGTTTCCCTTCATTGTCTGTAGTCCAAGCTCTGCACACCTGGTCTGTTTAAGGGAAGTTTTAAACCAGCAGTTTTCCCATATTGTTCTTGGACTCCTGGGGTCCCTGAGAGGCTGTCAGGGGTTCTGAGAGGTCTCAGCTAGGCTTCTCCCTGTGGGGTTGGCCTTTGGTGGGGAGAGCTGCTAGTGTTTCAGCAGAAATCCAAGTGACAGTACAAATGGAACTTGTAGTCACACATGCAAAGAAAAAAAAGCCAGTCTTAATTATGAATGTCTTTGATGAAGCAGTAAAAAATTACATATGTACAATGAAATCTCCATCCTTGTATACACGTCTGCAGAACATTCTGGCTGATGGGCAGGGAAATGCACATTCCTTTTTGGCTGCATTCCAAATAAGGTTGGTTCTCGAAGGAAGAGGCACCTGTGCAGTTGAGCTATCTCCTTCATAGAACTCGATTTTTACTTGAAAGAGCAACTGGCAGGCGCGCGCGCGCACACACACACACACACACACACACACACAGTGTGGTTACTCAGTAACCATCTCAGTAGCCAGATGGTTTCTGGAAAAGGTGATGGAAAGAGTTGGTCATTTAAGGATAGCAACTGATGGTGTTTATTGCCAATGATAAAATGTAAGATTTCAAGAGAAAATTAGAATTTTTAAAAAAATGTAGCTGCCAACATGAGCTTAACAGCTTAATGTTTTTGATGAGATTTGTGGCAGTATTGATGAGTGCATTTTAAAATGTTTTATAATGAAATGTAGAGCATTTGGAGAATCTTCATAACTCAATGAAACACTGTCTTCCATATGTATGTGTTACAAAGCCATTAGTGGGTAAAGATCTGTTCAAAATGCAAAATAAGTGAGTAGGTTTTGGTGGAACAGAAAAAAATGCCATTTATGTGATTTCAAATTCCATTTATCAACCATTCCTTAAGAATCTACCACTTGTTGGGTTTCATTATGGTATTGAAGAATACCCATGATTAACTGAAAAGGCCATTAAACTACTCCTCCCTCTCCCAAAGACATATCTGTGTGAGGCCAGATTTTCTTCATACACCTCAACCAGATGTCAACAGATTGAATGCAGAAGCCAACTCTCAATAAGCCAGATATTATAGAATTGGTAAAAATGTAAAACAACAGTACTTTTCTTATTAAGCTTCTTTTGTTTTCAGAAAATATATTAAAATATTATTTATGATAATATGCTTGTTATTCTACTTGAATGAATAAAATATTTAAAAGTTTCAATATGAATTAATTAATACAGTAAATATCAATAACTATAGTCCACATAAATGAGAGCTCTTGGTGATTCTCAATAATCTTAAAAAGTAGAACAGGGTTCTAAGACTAAAATGTTTGGGAACCACTGCCTTAAATCCCCCTTCACCACTTGCATTCTCAAAACTGCAGGAAGATGTAGGTGGAGGCCAAGAACAGGAGGAGACTTCCTTACCCCAAGGTTGGTCACATGTGAATGAGAGTCTAGTACCACAAACTGCTTCCATGTGTTACAGAACTCAGGTTGGTTTCTTACCCCGGGACACTCTTCAGAGGACAATGAGAGAATTTTGAAATCCTCTTGCCATAAAAATGGAGGGATCTCACCCTCCCTTCAACATGCATCCATTTAAACAAGCACTAAGCTTGCCTTCAGTTTCAAGCGCCTGTGTTTTTTGCTGCTAAAGGTAAAGTAAATAAAATATGGCCCATGTCCCAGTGGACTCACCCTCACATACAGGAGGGTGTCACATGAAAAGAAAATGTAATATAGCATGAATATGGATTAACCAGCCTATACTGTACAACATGTAATATACAACCTACAATTACATTGTGCTGCAATTGATATTATCCTATGTAATATTATACATGGTAGACTATTTCATAGTACATTGTATCTAGAAAACAGGAAGTACTTTGGGGTTATATCTGGCAACTGAACACAAACACATTAGGCCTATAGAGCAAAGCAAAGCCACGAACTTGGATGGCTTGCTAAAACCCTCTTACTATTGTCCTTTTGACACTTACCCACATGCATCAGTTTCCTAGAGTCATTGTTAACAACTATGTGGCCTATAACAGAAATTTATTCTCTCACAGTTCTGGGGGCTAGCAGTTCAAAATCAAGGTGTCAGAGGGGCCAAGCTCTCTCCAAAGTCTCCAGGGAAGAATCCTTCCTTGTTTCCTCCACTCCTTGGCATCCATTGGTTTGTCAGCACATCACTCCAATCGCTGCCTCCATCTTCACATGACCTTCTTCCTTGTATGTCTGTGCCCAAATTTCCCTGTTACAAAGATATAAGTCCTACTGAGAGGCCATCCTAATCCAATATGACAGTCCATCCTAATCCAATACGACTTCATCTTAAGCCTGATTACATCTGTAAAGATCCTATTTCTAAATGAGGCCCCACTCAAAGGTTCCAGGTGGAGATGAGTTTGGGGAATGCTATTCAGCCTGGCATACCACATTCTCGCTGTTCTCCAGCCCCCAGTGCTCAGAACCACCTTGGAACAAAGACCATCTGAGTTTTCCCCTCACACTTTTTAGGGTGTGGGATCCTGCTAGTTCTCCACTGTTGATGTTCTGAGTCATTGCCACAATCATTGATCCATGAGCTTAACAAATGGATTATCAGGGCCACAGTGCTGTGAGGTTTGAAGGAGAACAGAGAAAGCAGCAAGAGGGCTGCCAGGGCACAGAGGTGAACCAGAGAGTTCCCCTTATCCTGTTCACCTTTGGCAATTTCTGTTTACTAGGCCCAGAATCACAGCATAAGACAACATTAATAAGACAATGAAAAGGTATGGAGATGAAAGATACCACTGCCTAAACTCTGGCATGGCTGAACCCTGGAGGGCGGGATGTCTTACCTCAAGACCATTGCCTCTCTGCACAGGTCATGAGACCTTGGGAGAACAACCACCAGGTGGACCCTGGGACTGGACTTCAAGACTGGCAGGAAAGAGGGCCAGGTCTCCCCCCAGACCACCTAGGTTCCATCTTGGCTTCACCATGATGAGACCCTCAGGCCAGTTACATTACCTCTGCCACCCCCTCCACATCTCTAAGGGAGGATATCCCACTTCACAGGCTTCTCATGAGGAATCAATGAGTTAATGGTGTATGCAAATCACTCTAACTTGTTGCTATTAACATTATCATATAAACTTTTGGTCTGGCTAAGAATTCCAATATTTTAGAAGTTTCTTCTTCAATTCCCTTGTCCTTCAACTGCTGCCACCAGAGGAAAATCAGACAGCAGTATGAGGATGTGGCTTTCTGTTGTTGTTTTTGCCTTTTTAAATTTTCTACTTGTCACTTAGATTCTAACTGGCCCTGGGGGGAAATCTCTGCTGTCAGGATGTCATAAAAGACCAAGGACCCTGCACCTAACTTGATAACCCCTGGGTGCGCCCAGAGGTCATGGAGTTGGTAGTTGCCTGTTTTAATGTGCTTCATGGCCTCTGTTAGCTCTAGGTGTTGGCTAGGGGTCCACACAGGGGACCCCTGCTGTTGTGGCTGCTCAGGGCTGGGTCAGCACAGGGGAAAATTGAGACTCAAATAGGGAGTGGGGTTCTGGGTGCAGTTGAGAGGGAAGTAAAAGAACTGTAATTTCATAGCAATTACCTACCACCAACACTGTCAAAGCTTCAGTTTTCCTTTATAAACTCAAGCCTCTGCCAGGAGTGACTTGCAAAACGGAAATAAGCACAGGATTCGGCGTTAATATATGCGAGGGCATCGATGGCTGCCGACCAAATGCCACAGCAAAAGGAAACTCAAGGGAGAAAATAATGAATTGAACATTGAGATGGTGTTCGTTTTCTTCCTCTTTAAAAAAAATAATAATTCTTAGTGAGTCCCAAGCCCTGGATGTTGGCTGGATAGTTAACAGCTTTGCAAGGAAGCCCAGGGTCTTTACTCATCATCCCTCCCTGCCTATGGAGTCCCATGTTCCAGAGACCAGGTGGCACTGAGGATTCCAGGGGAGCCAACATCAAAGACTAGAGTGAATGGAACATTTTATTCCTCTTAGTACCATGTCAGGGGGCTAGAAACCACTCAATGGAAACAAATTATACAGAGACCAGTTCCCCAGGCTTCTTTTTTTTTTGAATCCATATGTTTGCTTGAACTAAATTCTTTATGCATGGCTCTGCATCCCCCGTAGAGATGCAAAAGAGATATAGACTTGTCTCCCAGATGTAAAACCACTCGCTATTTTGAGGAGGGTAACGAGCAGAGGAAATGAATGAAAAAAGTATGAAAGCCTTCAGTGATGCGATCTGTTGTTGGACCATGTGTTCCTGTAGAGAGGGCGAATTACACAGGAACATCTTTTGGCTAGGTGTAGGCAAAGGAAAGCATCTGGACTGCTTTGAGAGATATAAATTACTGGTCAATGGAGATATTCAGATATTACTTGGGAATGTAGAAATTGATGTCCCAGTATCATTTGTATTGGACTATGTGATGTTGGAGGTCCTCTTTTTGCCCTGAGATGTCAAGGTTCTGTGGTTTCAGAAAGTTAGGATTCTACAAAATCTCCATGCTGAAGATTCAAGTTCAATTCAGCAAGTATTTACTTAGGCTATACATGGTGACAGGCATTGTCCTGCATAGGTATTAGAAAAACAAAGATGCTTAATATAGGACTATTGGCTGTGAAGTCAGCCAGGGAAGTGCTTCTCAGCCCAGTGTTAGCGTGCACGATCTGATGCCGGTGTTGCTGGTAGGCACGTGTCCACTCAGGACTCTGTTTCTCTTCCTTCCAGGCTGGAATCGATGGGGAAAGCATTGGCAACTGTCCTTTCTCTCAGCGTCTCTTTATGATCCTCTGGCTGAAAGGAGTCGTGTTCAATGTCACCACGGTGGATCTGAAAAGGTAAAGGACACCATATTCATGAGGAATTTTCTTAGTTGCAAAGAATAGAGAACCTGCCACGAGAGTGGGCAAAGGCCTCCCGTGGGCCCAGCAACTTCCCGTTCACACCTCACCATCTAACACCATGACTCTGGGCCCACCCCTCCTTACAAGGATGCTGCAAATGCTGGTGTCTCCCTTGGGGCTGAGCTCTGCACTGTCCTGATCAGCAAGGAAGAAGGCAGGAGTGGACATTGGCTATGCAACTAAGAATATGTGGTGCAGAGATGGGTATAGACGTCTGAAAACATAGGAGAAGCCATTCTGGGAATGCAAGCGCCATCATCCATGGGACTCTAGAGGTCTTCAGGGCTGAGTCCAATTCTTCAGCCCTGAAGTTGGAACCCAGACCTTTCCGCACACTGTGTTCCCATTTGCTGAATTCCTTAGTGTGAGAGTTCTGGATTATGGGCCTGGAGAGAGAGGTATCAGTGTTCTGCAGTGCAGTTTAAAGGGCAGTTTAACAACTGTTGAAATACCAGGCATCAATCAGTAGCAGGAGCCAAGCTCTTCACTCTTACCGAATGTGTTGGTTCCTGTCTTCCACCTGTCCTTGTAACCTGGAATGGATCTAGACTTCCCCCCAAGTGTTTTTCTTCCATCCCCACCTTTTTCCCTGGTTCTTTATGTGAATTATTCTCTACCCAGAGCCCTGCTGTCTTTTAGATATCTCCACTTAGACATTCCATTGTCACTTTATAAGCTGTATGTCTAAATCTGTTTCCATCTTTTCTTCCTTTGAGATGTGTTCTCTTCCTGGATTCCTTGCTTTCCCATTCTCTAGGCACCAACACGTTTCCAGCTTCTTTCTCTTGCCACCGACTTCAGTACCCAAGTCAGCATATTCTCCCATTAACTCCTTTGTTTGCAGGGGACAGGCACTGGAGGTTGAACCCAAGGGTGCTCTACCACTGAGCCATATCCCCAGACCTTCTCATTGTTTCTTTTGAGACAGGGTCTTGCTACATTGCTTAGGCCCTCTCTAAGTTGCCCAGGCTGGCCTTGAATTGTGATCCTCCTGCCTCAGTCTCAAAAGTCTCTGGGATTGCAGGCCTACGCCACTGTGCCTGGCTTCTTTTGCACTCTCCTTTACCTGCGTGCTCTCTTTTCCATTCTCAAAGCTCACACCTGGTCCAGGACTCACCACTGCCAGCCTGATTGTTTCTTTGTTCTTCAAATGGGCCTTCATCCTCTCAGGTTCCCCCCACCCCCCTCTTTTTGCCCCCCACCCTCCATCCCAAGGTTATTCCTCCTAGGATAGCGTATTAATCAGGAGCCTACCTCTCCTGCTCAGGAAGCCTTCTCTGCTCTCCACTGTCCATACAATCAATGCCTCTGAGGCTCTCTTTTTTTTTTTTTTTTTTTTCATATTTTTTTTTTTAGATGGACACACAATAACTTTATTTTGTTTATTTAGTTTTATGTGATCTTGGGGATTGACCAGGGTCTCACACATGCTAGGCAAACGCTCTACCACTGAGCCACAACCCCAGCTGCCTCTGAGGTCCTCTTTACCCTCTCCTTGCTTCTTCCCAACACTGTCTCCCCACACGCCTTTTCCTGCCTACCTGTCAGGTTGGCCCACCTTCTGCTGCTCTTGTATTTTGCAGCCTGCAGCCCATGTCTATAATTCATCCTCTGTCTAAACTGGCAACTTCCTCCCTGTCTCTGCAGACTGTGTGCCACTCCTGGACTGTGACTTCAGCCCTATTTCCTGTGTAAGGACTCCCACCTCACCACTCTTGGGAATATACCTACCAACTGACCTCCCTCTAAACTCATCTAGACCTATTATCTAGGTCGCATTGGGCCATTAGTTAGCACTTTAACCCAGTTATGATAGCTACATCCTCATGCTTTACAACTGCTGAGCACTTTCCCATTTAAACACACACACACACACACACATCTAGTTGTGTGAAGGAGGCCTGTTTCTCCATTTTATACAAGGAAACTGGGACAGGCACACTTAGAAGGTTTGCCCAAGGTGAACTATAAATTGGAGGGACTGCTACTAAAATATCAGTGTCCTTGGTTTAAATCTTATGATCTTCAAAACACATCAGTTATGAAGTTCATGTCTTTCAAATAAGACCTTAAATCCCTCGTGGACAGGCCATGGCAACTAACTTTATAATGGTCCTCAACTAACATCTGTCAACTAAATGAACACACATGTGCCATGTGATTAGTGTCTGTGACAACAATGAAAGAGCCAGAGTTGTTCACACAGTTTGAAAGAATAGACAATCATCTTTAAGAGGGGTCCTGTGTATTCAGCTGGAGCTCAGAATGGGGCAGGGAGACACCAGCATCCTTCAGATCACATCTGGTCCTGCCAGCATCCCTTTGAGACTGGCCATGGGAGTGTCACTGCTCCAGTGTTACAGATAAGGAAACTTTATTACTGCCAGCACACACACATACACACACACACACACACACACACACACACACACTACTTCTAAAAACACTGACTTCTTATCATGGCATTTATTGAGTGACTTTACACTTTTCTAGCCTCAGTTTTCTCATCTGTACAATGGCCAAAATGTACTGCCTTCTTAATCAGTGGGAGTTTGTGAGAATCTAGTGAAGCAGGCCATAAACATTATTTGCATTATACCTGGCTTATTGCAGGAACTCCAAACCTGTCAGCTCTTCTTAGCAATATCTGCCCTCATGGAGCTGACAATCTAGTTAGGAAAAGAAGACTGATGCACATTAAATAGTTCACACCTTAGACCCAGCAACATGTAATTCAATGCTAATTGTGTAACTTCAACTGTAAATGCTGGAGGAGGTCCACAAGAAAGCAAGAGGGTCCCATCTGATCAGCCTCCCATAGGCAGTGCAACCCTAGAATCTCTCCAGGGTGTCAGACTCCAGTGTCCAGCGTATACCTTCATGTCCCAGGGAAAAACTCCACCACCACCACAACAAATTCCTGCATCTTTAAACCACAGAGAGGTAAGTGCTGGAAACTGAGTTCTGGCAGGGCTGCCTGTGTGAGCACTAGAAAGCAGGAGGAACAAGTAAAGAATGTCCTTTCATTGTCTACATGGAGGGACACACACAAAGTAAACAAAGGCACTAAGTAAATCAAATTTTAAAAATACTTTCCATGCCCATTGTCCGAGTTCCAAGTGCCACAGAGTGCAGCTGGAGAGGGTGCACGCTGGGAGCGACCAGGGAGGAGCCCTGTAATTGAAATTCTTCTGGTCCCCTCCCCAACTGATTTAGCCAGGAATTTATTTCATTACAGACGCCTCTACCCCTTTGTTTACTTTTTCACAGTTCCTTCTTCTCATGTTTTCCAGTCTGACTCCCACAAGAAATGTTGCCTGCTGAAAGAGCATCTGGGGTAACTCTCCTGCTCCAGCCCTTGTGGGGAGGTCTCTGCCATGATTCCTCCTCTTAGCACAGCCCTCTCCCTTCCCACTTTCCCCATCTGCCAACCCTTCTCTGCCCCTTGCTCTGTCCTTGCTCTTGCACTTGGCCACAGAAGCACAGTGTTGGCATGAACAGAGTCCGCGTCACACACATTCCTTCCTGCTGTGGGTGCCCAAAGTCCCTTCTCACAGTGGTCAGTACACTGCCCAGCATGAACCAGGCTGGCGCTTGGCATCACGGTGGGCTGTTCAGAGAGGTCATCCATGACTGGCTTGCTCATTTGATTGGATGTGTGTTCCAGGACTCCACCCTCTTCGTCACCTATGCCATCCTCTCTGGATAATTTAGGTCTTTTGCACAGGGGAAGAGTGCACTGCTGCTTTGGTTATCTTAGATGTCTTTGAGTCCCTGACCCAGAATCCTACAGGCATGCAAAAGGTCTTCTCTCTTCTTAGAGACTGCATTTGCTGCTTGTTATACATATGCTTAACTTAAAAGATCCCTACTGGTCCCAGCAAAGCCTCTTACAGAAATAACTTTTATAATGCAAGTGTTATATTGAATTGAGTTCATTACATAGAAAATGGATTATTTATAACTTAAGAACAAAATAACCTCTAATTTAAAAAAATAGGCACAATATCAGATTTATTCATTTTTCATTTATGTGTGTTGAACAGAATTTTAAAAACATTCCAAGAAAAATAACTACTTTTTTAGTAAAACTTGAATCATAATTGTCACATTTTAAGCATAAAGTGTGTGTGTGCTCAAATTAAGTTCCAAAGTAAAAAAAAAAGCATAGAAGGCAGACTCTGGTGGAGTACACGCACTCTTGCAGACAATTGCCTACTGGCTTTCTCCACATTCAGTTGAAAGCCGCAAGTTTTCATAATGGAAGTTTTTATCAACTTTAAGCCAATTTTTTATTTCTACTTCTGTGGTTAAAATACCTCCATCTTAAATTAAAAGTGTATATTTTATTTATGTAGGCATTAAAAATATCCATCTACTGGGAGCCTTCTATATGCCAGGCACAGTTCTAGGCCCTCTCTTCTAGATTTTGAATTGTAAGACTTTCCTCTTAGATATCTGGTAACAGAACCCAGTAACAGTAGGTTCTTGATGCAGAATCCTTGGTCGCACGCAGCCTGTCTGGTGACCAATGATATCAGAGTGCATTTTTTTTCCCCCACTGGAGCTTTATTTATATGCGGTGCTAAGAATCGAACCCAGTGCCTCAAATGTGCCAGGCAAGTGCTCTACCACTGAGCCACAACCCCAGCCCCAAAGAGCATTTTTGTGAGACTAATTAGTGAAGAAACTTTTGAAAGCGAAGCCCAGCCTCTTCCCCATACCCTGCAGTTGAAGCAGGAGCTGATGTAGGCAGTCCCGCTGATTCTCTCCACATTTCCACCAGTGCTCAGCCCCATCCCGACTGTAATCCCCTGGCACTGACTTCCACTGGGCAGGTTCGAGTGTCACACCACAAGGCTTCAGAACTTTCTTCAGCTTCTCCAGCCCCACAATATAGGTCTGATTTTGCTGATGGACATATTGGATAGCACAGAGATTCTGATGTATAATATATCTTAGGTTTCTCAGAACAGGAAGCTTCCTGGTGTATCTCAATATCTCAATCTTGCTCTCTCTACAGAAAGCCAGCTGACCTGCACAACTTGGCCCCTGGAACCCATCCGCCCTTTCTAACCTTCAACGGGGATGTGAAGACAGATGTCAATAAGATCGAGGAGTTCCTGGAGGAGACCTTGACCCCTGAAAAGTAATGAGCTGTTCTTTTTGGAGCTAATGAAAGGGAAGGGTGCTAATTTGGGGAAGGCAGATCTCCTAAGAAGGCAGGCACTAGGTTGCTGAGACTGACCTGGAACTGGGATCCTCCGACCTCAGCCTGCTGAGTAGCTGAGATTACAGGAGAGCACCGCCATGCCTGGCCTGTCTTGTATTAATTTGAAAGCTTCATTTATTCATTGTGCCTACAGCACTCTGTCCAAAGCTGTTCACAGCACTTAGCTGATACAACTCCTGTCACTGTCATAACAGTCCTGGGAGGGAGGCGCTAGCATGGTCCTCATTACACAGTTGGGCATGGAGAGACTAAGTAACTTGTTGCCTACATACTGAACTCCTGTTAAGAAATTAAAACTCCCAGTTCTCTGATTAAGCCTTTCAGCAATCAGACGCGTTCTTCCTTAAAATTTTTCTTTGTCACCCGTATTAATAGAACAGTTTATTTTCACACTGAGTGGAAAATTGCCTCAAGCCCATTGGAAGTGACTGAATGTGGATGTTAAATAAGTGCATTAATTAAATCAAATGGGCAGCCCCACAGATTACACCCAGCTCAGTCACTGCCCGAAGCCACATGTGTCGCTGAATAGGGCACTAGCCAGCCACTTGGTTGGAAGTGCCCTGAGGGTGGATTGCATCCCTGGGGAGACTCAGCCTCATAGATGGTACTGGTTCTAAATCCTACATAAAAAAAACAAACACTGTTTTCAATAACTCAGTTTAGACTTTGCCTGTGAGACCCGGAGAGGATATCCAAGGTGAAGTTAGTGTTTTCTCTTTTAGAGGTAACCTGCCCACCCAAGTGACTATTTCCCTCCAGGTCAGGAGGGAACAGAAGGTGATGCAGTGAGGAGCAGAGTGTCCCATTGAATCTTTTGCCAGACCCAGGACGGAGGGGTGCAGCCAGGATGTGCTCCTGACTCTATCAGTGATATGCTGTGACCTCCTGGACCTGTCCCTTCTCTGCTCTGGGTCTCAATCCCTCCTCTGTGAAAGGATGACCCAGATCCCCTCCTGCCTTCAATTCTTCACACTCTCTTTAGCCAGGCTCCCCACCCTCTCCCCACCCCAAACTTGGCTATGTCTCTCCCTTGGCTATTTCTCTGACCCAGGCGTCCCCAATCTGTATCCAATGTGGGACCCAGAGATCCTTGGAATTCTACACCCTTTGAACATTCTTTCTCAGGAGAATCACTGTCAGACTCATCATCCATTCTAAAATGTTTCCATGATCCAGCAGGGCCAGGTGGTGTCGGATGTGGACACTCTATCTCCTCTTCTCTCTCCTACCTTACCTGTCCTGACCACTGCTACTTCTCCTCCAGGTCATTTTCTAGACTGCAGTTAAATGCAGGAAATTCAATGAAGTACATTCCTGCCATATTAGTGACTCAGTGATCCAGCACTCACGGGGAGCAGAACCCCAAAACTCTCAAAATGCACATCTCTAGATGTCTGCTAAGGTGGGAGCGCTCATGACACTCCCCACCAGAAGTGTCCCTCAGATGCCTTTGAAGCTACAAGACTGGGGCAGGTACTGCAGTTACCCCCTAGCAAATGTCACCAGGCCAGTGCCTCATGCAGAGGTACCTGTTGGCCAGATCACACTCCACCACTGCAGCTGGCTTCCTCACTGACTTGTGCTGGGAGGTGGGGTGGCCTGTGTTCTGAGGCCCCTGGAGTAGTGCTGCCTGGCCTGTCTCCAGGGGGGCAGCAAAACCCCCATAACTGTTCCCATGGGGCTGCTCTCCATGTGTTTCTCATCACAGTTCTGTTTGTAAAACCTGCCAGAGAGCTGAGACATTGTGGGAGCTTTATTTTTTCCCCTTAGATTTTTTTTTATAAAGAAAACCATATACAAACACTCCAACAACATTTTTTTTTTAAATCACATTTGATCCCCTAGAGCATTTGGTGTCAAAATGAGGAATCCAGGAAGTCTCAAGTAGTTTCTAAATGAGACTAACACCCCTGTCTTTCCGTTGGTTGTCCCAGTGAATACTCAACAAGGAAGTGTTGGGATTAGAGCTGGAATTACTATGGAGACATGCTGGCCCTGGCCTTTCATCTCTGTGAAATGGCCAGCGTTTCTAGAATTCAGAACTGAGAGTCAGGAGACCTAACTGTGGCCACCTCTCTCCCAATTGTAGACCTTGGGTAACCTTGGGCAGTCCTCTCCCCCTCTGAGGGCCTCCTTATTTTCTTATCTCTAAAATGAGAGGGTGACACTATCTAGTCTCCAAGATCCCTTTAAGCCCATATTCTACAAACCTATGGGTTTCTCAAAGTGTTCTCCAAGAGCTGGCTATTGTTTAAAATAGTCCTAGTGCGTGTATGCCCCAATATAAATTGAGGAGGCTAAATTAAAACGGTCAATTACAGAGCATGCTATCAAGTCAGTCCACTAGCAAGCATCCAGAACTTTGAGCATCAAAAGACACTTTGAATTCTTTATTTTTTTTTAAGTAGAGATATCTGATGTTAGTAAAAATGAAGAATGTTCTTCTAACCATCTGGTGGGTAGAGAAACAGCCTCTGCACGCCTCCTTCGGGATGGGGAGCGAGTCACAGTGACTTGGGTTCCAGTCTGTACCACCAGGTGGTGCTGTTCTGAAGGAACAGAGGAGCCACGAAATCTCCCTGGTTTAACAGAATCCCCGTTTATATGCCCCTTGAGCAAAGTCTGAGTGGGTGATGTGGCTCTCTTCCATCTTGTAGCTTTTGGAACATATGATCTCCAAGATTCCTTCTGCAGGAAAGAAAGAGAGAAGAGGGATCACACTGAGTGTATTTAAGAGTCAGAGCATCAGTGGGGGGCGGAGAGGAAGGCTAGGAAGCACATGGATATTTAGTGAGCATGAACAGTCAAATTACTTAAAAGCAAATTACTTAAAAGCTCTCTGATCTTTGATTCTCGCATCTGTAACTTGAGAGTCATAATGTTGATTTTACAGAGCTATGGAAGAAGACAGTACTGCTGAGCCCAGTGCCTGGTACAGAGTCGGGCTCATGAAATGGCAGCCTAAAGAGTCAGAAAGAGAGTCTGCACCCATTCGATGGCTGTCTCCCAGGTGCAATCATAAGGACAGCTAGTGACCTTAGGTCTTAAACACTGATCCCAAGGGATGCCTTTTAATTAAGAAGCCAGACCCTTCAAGGATATTATGCTTAATTAGCATAGGCAAGACAAACAGGAACAATCCAAGGGTCAGAAATGTGAGAACCATGAACTTGCCTCTCAAGTGAGGGTTTGGTGAAGTGAAGAAGCAAGCCTACTGCAGAAGGTCAGGCAGGAGGTGCTGCCACATCTCACCCCTTAGAAACAGGAGGACCAGCACTCAGGCTGCCAGGAGAGATCCCAGAATCAGCAAAGGTCACTCCATCAGGACTGTCTCTCTTTTTCTCCAGTGTGTTCCCCAAAGGAGGCACAGACCCTGGCCCTTGGCAGGTGCATGCAGTCCTTCTATTCAGTGGCACAGTAACCTGTGGCTGTCAGTGAGAAGGCATCTGGGACTCTAAATCTGTCAGAACACTTACCATCAGCAATCCTTTTTTTTCCTGCCACTGTTCCCTATAAAAAACATATATAATCATATTTGTTTTATTTATTTTATTTGGTAAAAAGCCAACTGTTTTACTTAGAATGAAGTTTAAGTGCAGATATAAGATGAGTGCATTTGGAACAAGATCTTAAAAACAACGTGGAAAGAAATTTTCATCAGTTGGGTCCAGGCCAGCAAACTATCTGTAAAATGCAAGATACTAAATGTTTTTGACTTTGTGGGCCTCAGGGATCTGCCTCAACTCTGCTGTCTGTCATACCATGAAAGCTGCCTTAGCTGATATGTAAATGAATGGGTGTGGCTGTGTTCCAGTAAAATTTTACTTGCTAGCAAGTAAATTTCATTGCAAGCAATGAAATTCAAATTTCTTTTTATTTTCAGAGTACATAGTGGTATCCTTCTTTTGATTTTTTTCAACCATTTACAAATGTAAGATCCATTGTTATCTCAAAGACCTTGGGATCGTGGGCTAGTCTTGCTAACTCCTAATTAAGAGAAATTAATTCTGTTTTTCATTGTCATCAGACTCCAACATACTGTTATTTCAAAGGTGTTTCTGTGAAAGGAACACCATTTACTAGTCTTTCAGAGGAACAGAAGGAATTTTGTAGACCCTTCCTTTACAGATTTGGAATAAGGGGTAAACATGAATACACTTATCCTAGACAGCAGACTCCTTAGGTCTTATCCTTATAATCTGTGAGATTAACATCTTGAAGACTCCTTTCCCACAAGAACAAACTGCAAATGAAACACGACGCTATATAGTAAAGTCTCAGTGAATCATAGTGCTCAGGAAAGAGGATGACACTGACAGGGTGCCCCTGAACATGGGTCCTTTTCTGCTCATGGTAGGTTCGGTACCACATATCCATGTTCAGTCCACCCTGGTTAGGAAGACATGGTCAGAGTTTTGGAATTTTCACTAACTGAAGACACAGAGCAAAACAAAAGAAACTCAAACAAGTTGTCTATTGAAATGCATTTGCTGTTTAGATCATCAGTGACAAAGAGCACTTAGTACTTAATAATTTAAATCCATCAATTCTAACAGCATGCCGGATTCTATGTACGAAGGCCAAAAGGGGGAGATATGACACCAGATTTCTATGTCTTGGCTGACTACCTAGCATCTTGCAGGAAAACTTGCTTCATGACCCCAGACACAGCAGAGGAAGTTGATAATTCCCAGTACTCTGGAGTACATCAAGGAACACAGGCAGATGCAAACTGTGAAGAGCGCCCTCTCCTGGTGGATGGGGAGAGCTCACCATGGTGCTCAGCCCAGCCTGGAGGACTTTGTGGCTTTAGAGGGTAAATAGCAGAATGGACAAAGGCCCACAGAACATGGAAGTTAAGATCTGGACTTCCACAGAAAAACTGCCTGGGTTGAAATCCTGGCTCTGCCAACTAGCCACATGTCCTCAGGCAAATTACTAACCCTTTCTGTTTCTGGGAAAAGAGAGTAACACAGTACCAACAGAATTCTTATGAGGAGTAAAGTAAAATAAAGTACTGGTAAAGACGTGTAAAGGATTAGAACAGCACCCAGCACATAGTAGGCACTCAATGAAAGTTAGTTTTTACTGTTGTCAGAGTAGCACAGTGATCGAGTGTGGGGGTCACTGCTCCTGGGCAAGGAACCCAAGTTCTCAATGCCCCTCCGATTCTTTATCTACGGGCCCTGAAACCATTACTAACTGAGGTCTTTAACTGCCCGCACTGTCAAGTGAGTAAAGTAGTGCCTTCCTTACCTGCCTGATGGCAGAGAGCTGGATCTGATGGGTTTCCGAGGATTCTTCCAATGGCAATGTCTCTGAAATTAAATAGCCACTTCCCATGACCCCTTAAGTGGACAGTCCTAGATAATAAACCAGGTAAAGAACAAAAAAAAAAAAAAAAAAAGAGTTTTTAGAAACTTGTTTTGTTTCAATATATTTAAACCAAACAAAAAAACATATATTTCCCTCTTTTAATTTTTTTTTTTTTTTTTACCTGTAGATGGACAGAATGCCTTTTTGTTATTTATTTTTATGTGGTGCTGAGGATCAAACCCAGTGCCTCACACATGCCCCGCAAGTGCTCTGCCACTGAACCCCAGCCCCAGCCCATACATTTCACTCCTTAGACATAAAGGGACCAAAGAGCTTACAGTCAAAAGTGATTCGCCCAGAGATCACAAAGATTCACATTCACTGATAAGGATCACCAGGCAACTGTCCCCTGTCTCCTCCCACCCGTGCCTGGCCATCAGCATGAACGTGTTTGGGAAATGTCTTTTTAAATTAGAGTTAGTCATGTTGATGGTGTTACTGGGTCAAAGCCATATATTCCCACATAACCCATCTTACCTCCTTCAGTCTCAAGGCCAACAGTGGTAAACCCAGCCAACCTCTTGATTCAGAAAGAAAGTGAAAGATAGTTCAAGGAACAGAGGGACTGGGTCATTGCAAATCTATCTCTGTGGCAGGAAATAAAAACAGTCAAAACAAAGGTCCTGCTGATGGGCCTGGTAGGTTCTGCATCTTATTACTCTTCTTTCTCCTTTGAAGAAAAGGCTTCGAGTGCTAGGGTGCCAGGCATCTCGGTGCTCTGCACTGGTAGGATTAGGACGGCAGGGCTGGCCGTGGACACGTAGAGGAAATGTAGGGACCCTATGTGGTGAGACCAGTCATTTTGATTAGAGGATTTTCGCTGGTACATCGTCATTGGTTCCAGGAAGAGGATGGTCCAGAGACCTCTGAGTGGCATTCCTTGACCAACAGTGTCCCCCCAGCAACTCTCAGCACCTGACTAACCTCTGGTTTCCTTTACTATGAACGAGGGCAGAGTGCCCACCCTCCTTAGAGGATAGTTGTAAACTTCTGAAAGACGAACAGACCCAGCTAGAAAGGAGAGTGCTGTTCATTGTGACATGACTTCACCCTTAAAGGAGCTCCAAATCTCACCGATTCACAGAACACTGCATCTTCCATTCCAGGTACCCCAAACTGGCTGCAAAACACCGGGAGTCCAACACAGCAGGCATTGACATCTTCTCCAAGTTCTCTGCCTACATCAAAAACACCAAGCAGCAAAATAATGCTGGTGAGTGATCAGGAGCATGTCAGATTCAGGCCAAGGAAGCACCTGGAACCAATGTTGGTGGTCATTCCTGCACCCGACATGCCCCTTGATGCAGGGGTGGTGGGAGGTCCTGCCACCTGGCTAGTTCAGGGGACAGGCCAAGGGGCCTCATTGCTGACTCGGAGGAGGGATGCAGTTCACCCTTGGAGGCTGCCTTAAGGCACAGCATAATGCACTGCACTGAAAGGTCCTTGTCACTATACATTTGTCCCACAAGTGTGATCCTGCCTGTGTTTGCATTGGAACATACGTTCCCACTTGTGTCTGGCCCTGAAGAATTTCTTAGAGGTTGTCTAGAGACCATGGGGTGGGGGCAGGTGCCGGTCCTCTGCATCCTCCCTCACTGCTGCTGCTGAGGGTTCTGGGAAGGCACTCCTCAAAGCCTGGCCCCTTCCCCAGCAGGCCCTTGCTTTCTGCCATCAGCTCCAGAACCCAGGACCTGGTTCTCTCATGGTGCCTTCTTAGTGGAGTCTGAGCCTCACTTCAGTTCACAGCAATTTTCATCCTTCATTTGGCCCCTTCCTTTAAGCCATTTGAATGAGCACGTGCAATGCTCAAAGGCCAGTGTTAGGCACTGAGCAAAGGAAGGATGGGAGTCTCCTTGCCCCACAAATGGGAAAATGAGCCAGACCCCCAGAGCGCAGCACCAAGGCAAGGGAGGAAGCACCACAGGGACCTTTGTGAACAAGCGAGTGAAGGATGCACAGTGGACCACAAGAAGGTGGTGTTCCCCAGGTGCTCCAGCACCCAGGATAGGGGGGTGGGGTTGTGCATGGCCAGGAGAGGCAGCTGAAGAAGTGTCAGCAGGAGCTGGGCAGGTAAGATGAGAATTAAATACCTCAGTCACAGCAACTGACCACCTGGATTGTGCCAAGACAGAGCTAGTTTCTCGGGGTTTTAAAGAAAAAGACCCTTTTCCAGTCTGCTGGGCCTGACTGGTGCAGGAACAAGGCTTCAAGTCACAAAATGTCAAATAAAAAATAAGAGGTACATTATGGCTTAATCGGAGGGAGTCAGAAGAGCTGATTCAGTGCCAGGTGAAAGGAAAACATGATCCCTGTTTAGAGCAGGAAGACTTTACCTAAGGTCCTTTGAGAAAGCTTCTCTGAGCAGTTTCAAATGGGTCATAAAGATGAGGGGAGAGCCGGGTACAGGGGCACACGTCTGTAATCCCAGCAGCTTGGGAGGCTGAGGCAGGAGGATAGCGAGTTCAAGCCAGCCTCAGTAATTTAGCAAGGCCCTGAGTAACTCAGTGAGACACTGTCTCTAAATAAAATACAAAAAGGGCTGGGATGTGGCTCGGTGGTTAATCGCCCTTAGGTTCAATTCCTGATGCCCCCGCAAAAAAATATTAGGGGAGAATCAACTGAGGTTGTAGCATGGAGAATGTGGGGAGGGTGAGGAAGAGCTAGAACAGAGACCCAGAAGAGTTCCCAGGACCTGCAGGGGGCTGCGAGTGTACCCTGTGGGCCATGGCAGCTCTAAGAGGTGCAAGATAGAGGCCATGTAAGGAGGGTGACCCTTTACCCTCCTTACAAGAAGGAAGCATGTGGACAAGAAGAAGCATGTGGCCAATATTTTCAATATACTTGGTGCTCTTGCTTCATTGCTGTTTGGATCTTATAGTGAGTCAGTGTCCCCCCAAAATTCATATCCACTTGGGACCAGGTTGTGACCTTATTTGGAAATAGTGACTTTGCATATGTAACTGGTTAAGGATGTCAGGAGAGGATCATCCAGTGACTGGTGTCCTCTTGGGAAGAGGAGAGGACACATGAAGATGGAGAGAGAGATTGAGCACCGAGCCGGGAGTTGGAAGAGGCCCGAAGGACACCTGCTGATGCTGGGCTTTGGACTCTGTCCTCCAAACCCACATGGGGAAAAAACTCCCTGTTTTAAGTCACCCTGTGGTGGTGCTTGGTTGTGGCAGCCCTAGCAAACTCACAGAGGCACTCAGAGCCATCGTGGGAAAGAGGAGTTATTGCCACTTTGCTGGCCGAGGACCCAGAGGCAGGCCAGAGGACCAGTGGCTTGTCCTTTCCCCAGGGCCCAGAGCGGGCTCTTGATTCTGGTTTTCAGACTCAACATCCAGAGTCCTTTCACCTCGACCACAAATACCTTCCTTCATTCTTGTCAAAGTGCCCTCAGAAAGATCATCTTATTTGAGACTCCAGATTTTTAAAATTATAAATGGTATTTACATATTATCCATATTTACTGTTCTCTTATCCCCAAAGCCAAAGCAACAGTTTCCATGGTATACTGAGTATCAGTTTCCTCTAAACTCAATACTCTCCAATTTTCATTGTTTCCCTTCTTCTGTTTCACCCTGTAGTTCTCTGTCCGGGTTTTGCCCTTTTGACTCCATCCTCTCCTAACTCATTTGCACATTTCAAAGCTCTGCATTTCTGCTCCCCAAGAGCCTGGTTCCCAGATGCTGTTCCTCTTCTCTTTCTTTGAAGAAGATACCCCGCCTGCTTCCCTGGAGCTAGCTTGGCCCTCCCTGACTTCTCGACTTTTCCTTCCTCCCATCCTGCAACCTGAGTTGTGATCCACAGGGTCCAAGAGTTCTGAGGTTAGCAAACCAGAGGCCATGGCTCCCGTGGGGCCTGTCCTGGGAGACACTCCTACAAGGCACCCAGGCTGGCTTGGTGGTCCCAACCCATAGGACGCTTGCCCCGGGAGACAGCCCACAACCCTCTCTGCCATGTTGGTGCTCTGTGGCCAGCAGCCTCCCCGGATCCCTGCCAGGGTACCAGCATGCTCCCCAGGCTCCTCTGGCAGGTTTTCCTGCATACACCACTTGGTCATTTTTCTTTCTGGATTTTCAGCTTTGCATCTAATTAATTCTCCAACGTTCTTTCTTCAGATTGTCCCTTTTGTGATGTCAATCTTTTTTCTTCCTTTTGAGCAGAGAATGCCCCTGGTACAGTCCTCATGTATACCTGGTTCTTTCCTGTCCTGTCAACACAAAAACAGGAAAAGAAAGTCAACGCTGCAATGTTTTCTGGGGTGGGTCATCCTTTATTCCAGAATGGCTACAGGAACTGCCATTCAAAATCTCCCTGTTCCACAAGGTCTTCAGAGTCCCCATTTACCAGACCTCACCTGTGGGAACCACCCTCACTAGTACTCAAGAGAGCTACCTGTTAGTTTGCATCTGTAGTCGTTCATTTATTCATTCAACAAACACAGCTTGCAGGGAGTGGCCACAAGTCTGAACTCATTTTAAAGGGCACTTCTTGTTTGCCAGGCTCTGGAGCTATGGAAATGAATGAGATAATCATTGTCCTCAAAGAACCATTGTCCATGGGGGCTGGAAAAATCCCAAATGCAGTTTCCATCCCAGGTTTGAATCCCAGATCTTCTAGCTGCACAATTGTGCCTGAGAGGTGTATTATCTCCAAGCCTCTGTTTTTGGATCTGTAAAATGGACTTAATGATACCTTCGATTTCTTAATCTGCTAAACAAGGCAATTAATAGCATATCAAAGCTGTGTAATGTAGATGCATCCATTTTATAAATCAGCACCTGTAAATTCTTTAGTACAGGACTTGGAACATGAAAATGTTCATTGAGTGCTAACTTTGATAATTATTGTTATCATAAAAATGGGACAAACATGCATAATGCCATAGAAAACTAGTGCTAAAATATGGAGATTCCTCAAAAAACTAGGAATGGAACCACTATTTGACCCAGTTATCCCATTCCTTGATATATACCCAATGGAGTTAAAATCAGCATACTCCAGTGACACAGCCACATCAATATTTATAGCAGCTCAATTCACAATAGCTAATCTATGGAACCAACCTAGGTGCCCTTGAACAGATGAATGGATAAGGAAAATAAGGAACATACACACAATGAAATATTACCCAGCTATAATGAAGAATGAAATTATGGCATTCTCCAGAAGAATCTGGAGGCTATCATGCTAGGTGAAATAAGCTAATCCCCAAAATCCAAAGGTCAAATGTTCTCTCTAATATACTGAAGCTAACACACAATAAGGGGGTGGAGAGAATAGAAGTTCATTGGATTAGACAAAAGAGAATGAAGGGAAGGGAGGGGAGATGGGAATAGGAAAGACAGTAGAAAGAATCAGACATTATTTTCCTATGTTCTTATATGGAATACACCACAGATAATCTCACCATCGTGCACAGACACAAGACTGGGATCCTAATTAGAATAAGATACACCCCATGTTTGTATAAATATGTCAAAATAGATTCTACTGTCATGTATAACTAAAAAGAACAAAAAACAAACAACAACAAAAAAAACCCTACTGCTAAAGCTCTTCCTTCCCACTCACCCCTAGCCAGCACTTTCAAATCTCCCACCCATTCGGCCTCTTCCACTTTTTGACCCTTCCTTCCACCATTCCTGGTGCATGTGGCGCCTCTCTGAAGTACACAAAAGAGTGCCTGTGGCCTGGCCCTGACTGCACACCTTCAGCATCCTGGCATTCCTCCTTGTCCTGAGTCCCACTTCTGTGCTGTTTAGGGACGTGTCACTGCACTATCTCCTCCTTCCACAATCGCCAGATCCAGCTCCCCTTGGTTGACTGTGACCAGACGCTGGCTCCAGGCCCTTCCCTCATGCTTTCTCTAATTAGCTCTTCACTTCTCTTAAATGTGGCCTGGCCTTTGTCATGCCCGGGTCACAAGTCCCCATGTTCAGTCCAATGCTGCATGGGCAGGTGGCTTCATTTTCTGTCACTTGAAGTCTTATACCCCCAGATCTGGCCTGCGGGGAGAGACAAGAACTGTGTCTCTGGACATACTGCATTTCCGTGGCACAGAGTCAGATGACCGTGTGAGGTTAACTTGCAGACTGAAGCCAGCTGCCTGGGTTAGCTTCAGCTTTGCCTCTTGCCGGGGAGTGATTTTGATTTCATAGGCCTCAGTTTCTCCACCTATAAAAAGAGGATAATACCCATATGTACAATAGAGTTTCCCTTGGAATTATGCCCACTAGCAGGTTCAAAGGTCAGCTGTGGTTCTGAGCTGTCATCTAGGGCAAACAGATGCATCACAGCAGAGAGGCCAAGGAAGACGATTTGAGGTGTTACACATCTTTAGACAATTAAGCCTGTGAATGAGAAGAGCACTCTAGTCAACACACAAAGATCCCCACATTTAAGAGAGGGCAGGGGGAGAAGAATCAGGGAGGAAGGTTCAGAAGAACTCGCTGGTGAGGAAGTTGAAGGAAATGTCCTGAAGATGGAGGAAGAAAGCTTTTTATAAAAGGCAACAAAGTTATTTATCTGTGGGTATAGAACACCTTGTAGAAGGTCACAGGAGACGTCTGCCTGTTGTGTGTAGCTTCCTGGAACTATCCTTGTTATCCTTCTCTGCCTGCTTTCCTCATTTGCATCAGTCCATTACTCTGATTGTACAGAGAGCCTAAGCTGAGGAAGGAAGCAGGGCCCTTCTCCCTTGGAGTGGGATGGGGACCCCACTTGGCCCTCATGGCCTCAAGATAGAAGCAAGGACTCCTCTGAGGTGGAGAAAGCAGTCCTGCATGTAGTTGTGGCTGCAGGGGTCCTTGCTCTGGGCTCTGCACTTGGCTCTTCCAATCTGGCAAGGGAAAGTCTCACTATTTGCCTAGTATCAGAAGCTCCTGGATTGCTGAAGTAGAAGGATTGAGGTAGAATACAAGCTTCCCCCAAGTCCCCTTTGGCACTTCCAATACCATCCCTGGAGTTCACAGTCAGGAAGCTCTGTTCTCACCCTGAGCTACTGCCCCATCCATCCTTCCTGGTCACATGGCAGAGTCCAGCAATGGCCTGAGCATCCACCTTAAGCAGTGCCACGGCCCTGAAGGTGAATCTCTAGCATCCTGCCACTGTCTCTGCAAGTGTCTCTCACTGTGAAACACCCCTCGACTCCAGCCCCAGCTGGAGGTGGGATCTCCTCCTCCTTGGAGATCCCACCTTGGCCCAGAGACCCCAGGTGACCCAGAATGGGCCACACACTTGCCCTGCCTGGGGCACCAGTTTGGCTCTGGGGTCTCTCTCTTCCCTGGAGGAGTTTCTTTTCCACCCTACTTAGCATGCCCCTCTACTGTCTGTCATCACCTAAGGAAATCTAGGCTTCTGCCTCTGAATTCTCACCTTACAATTTGCATTTCTTATCCTCAAACTGCAGTCAGAATAGACTCTTCCGAACCTCTGCCAAATCTCTTAGCTTTCAAGAAATTCATTTTAACTACTTACCATTATTTAGGAAGAAAATAATGCATTTTACTTGATTTTTCATCATCTCTTTTTCCTTTTCCTTCAGTCCTAGCAGTTCCCACGTTCTGTCTCATGTTTTGTGCATACCACAAGTTTCAGGCCATTAACAAATGGATGGGAGGTACAGATTTCATTCTCTATTCTCATTAGTTAATTAGAAAGTCCCCTTTAATTTCCTCCAGTCTGGTCACATTCCCCTCAGACACAGCTGAATTTCTGCCCAGAATCGCCATCTTTGTATTTTGGTAAAGTGTCACATTCTCATGTGCTTAGGTCCCACTTTCTTTCTGGCTGTGAGAAGGTGGGCCTATGTGTGTGTCCACCTGAGACCAGGATTTCTCCTACTCTGCCTCGTTTGCTACCTTCCATCTTGCACGTGTGCACTTCCAGGGGACTCTCTTTACCCTTGCCGAGGGGCCTAAAAGATCCCAGTCACAATCCCTGTGTATGGGATCCACTTACCATCTGCGTCTCGGCTTCCGTTCTCCCAGGTTCCTCAGGCCTCCTGGACTACAAATCTCTGTACTGAATGTGTTTTCCCCAGTTTGAGTGATTTTAGTCTTTCAAGGCTTCCTTTGAATTCCCTGTTCTCGACCCCTGTCAAGTCCACTTTTCCCTCTTATTTCCACCTCTGTGTTCCTCTGTCTTGGGCCCTCCTCTCTGTTAAATTTATACCCGACTTGTTCCAGAAGGCTTTACGGCTCCTCACAGGGATGTGTACCGCACAGCAAAGCAACACCCACTAGAAGGAAGTGTGAAAGAAAAACAAGGCGAGACCGTAAACTGAGCTGGGGTTGCAAACCCAGGACCAACAGCCCTGAGAACCATAACACCCGACGCTCCTGGTGGGCCACCCGGGCAGCTCTGAACTGTCAAGCAGACCAAGCAAAACGGGGCCCGGTCAGCTGCAGCTTGGTTTTCCCAGAAGATAAAAACAAACCAACCTCCCAGAAGGATAACAAATATTCCTGATTTGAGCTGCAGGCACAGAGCAACTGTGATTTCCATTTTATTTGGCTCTTCCCTCTGTGACGTTCCTACCCAGCCACAATCGACTCCAGACCCACTGGCTTCATGCTTTCTAGGACTCTTGCCCTCTCCCCTTGGCAGGTGCTGGCCTCACCTTACCTTTGGGCTGCACCCTCCCCATCCCTGCCCTTCACCTGTGTTCTCTCTGCACCTAAAACCCATTTGCTTCTTTTTGTCCCCATCTTCTCTTGAAGACCCACGAAACCTCGCTGCCACCTTAGCCCGTGGCACTATTTCCTGTGCCTCTCTGTCCACACAGCTGTGCTGCCTCTTCATGTCATGACTGATGAGCTTCTGTGTGTGTTTGCAAAGGTATGCCCGCTCCTTCCAACCCCCGAGGCTGTACTGAGTTCTTTTATGGGGTACATCCTAAAATACTGTTTCCAAAATACTTATCCTAAGAGAGCGCTTCTAACTTCCTAAATGAAATCCTCAAAACCTTCTTTGGTGCTTGTAATGTGCTGGACACAGGACTGAATGTCATGAATGGTGAAAGGACCCTGCCCAGGTGGAACTGCCTCTCTGGTGTTTTCCCTACGGTGGCCACAATCTCCAAATGTAGATAATCAGACTTCTACAAATTGCCTTCATTGAAAATTATAAAATAATAAGAAATAGCTATTGTACCAGAAAACCCAGGACACAAGTTCCCACATGAAAAGCACCCAATTGGGGTTGAGCCCTGTGCTCCCTAGTCCTTTCAAATCTAAGTCCACACTTGGTCACCCCTGTGGAGGGCACCACCTCTGCTCCAGTCCCTGGCTACAAGTCATTCACCACCCAGGTCTCTGAGCAGTCACAGTTCAGTTTCTAAATAAGGGTCCAGGTTTCCTCTTTCCTGAGACTTGCATCAGCAGCTGTAGTTCCTGGGATCTGGAAGCAAGCAGTGACCCTCCTGGGCTGGTGCTGAGAAAATTGATGGTCATAGCCACATAGCACAGAAGACCCTGGGGTTCTTGAAGGAAGCTGGGTGAGCTCCTGTGGTCATTCCCATTCGATGGGGATGTGACTGAAGGAGGGCATTGGGCCTGTTATCATCATAGCAGTTACTGCTGAACTGTCTCTCTTGACCCTTCCTTAGCCCCCAAAGCCCACGGGAAATTGGAAAAGGCCAACTGGCTATATCTGCATTCCTCATACCTTCCTGGGCCCCTTCCTTCATTCAAGACATCTTCAAATCACTCTCTCCCTCTTCAAGATTCCCCTGCAGTGGCCATGTTCCTGGCTGATGCTGGAGGAAAAGGCATCTGTCTGTTGCACTTGGGGTCTTTCTTTCCCTGCCAGATTCTCAGTGGTCAGTGGCCACACCTGCTCACCTCTGTCCCTCACACACTGCTGGTTGGACCTCCCCAACAGGCCCACTCCTCCAACAGCCTCCACCACTCCTCTAGCCCGAAGCAGCTCCTTCCCAGCATGCACCCCTCTCTCCCTTTTAATGAACTCTCTCAGTAAATCAAATATTAATCTCCGATGTAATCTATTAAGCAAGGTAGTCCTCCTTCAACACCTAGAGAATTGAGGCTTACAGACTTCAGTTTGATACAAGGAGTTACAATTCGGTGTTCTGCCAACCAAAGACACGAGTCTCCCATTGTTGAAAGAGACAAAAAAAAAAAAAAAAAAAAAAGGCAGGGCTGAAATAACTAAAAGGGGGGGGAGCAACTGGATCTAAGGTATCATCCACTATAAGATGCTTTAATTTTAAATAACATAAAAAACAAAATATGCTCGAAAAACAAGTGCTTTCACTTTAACACTAAAATTTTGACTTTAAAGCACAGCCTGATTCCAAAGATGTTGAAGTATGAAAAAATATCCATCTTAGACTCTGTGAAATATGGTAGCAAAACCCTCCCTTCTGCTTCACCTTGAGCTACCCTGTTGGACAGAAAGGAAACCAAGTCCTGCAGTGCTTCCATATCCCTCTGGAATAGGTGTACTGACTCCGTATGCACTGAATCATGAGCCCTGCCCTCTGACCCCTGGAATGGAAACAGGTAGCTCTTACCTCATTCCAGGGGCTGGTGAGGTTTTCTGTAAAGGGTTGCATGCTAAATAGCTTGGACCTTGGGGGCCGCACAGGACCTGCTCCACTCTGCTCAGCTCTGCTGTGGAGCCATAAAGCAGCCCCAGATAATTCTTCAACAAACAAGTGAGGCTGCATTCCAATAAAGCTTCATCTAGGGACATGACGCCTCACATAATTTTCATACATCACAAAATATTATTTGACATTTTTTCACTATCCAAAAATAGTGAAATGTAAAAAAAAAAATGTAAAATGTAAAAAAATGTAAAAAATGTTAAAAAATGTAAAAATGTAAAAAAAAAATTCTTAGCTTGAGGGTAGCATCAAAGTAGGGAGTGGTCTGGATTGGGCTCCTGTATTATAATTTGCCAACTTCTGTCTTAGCACTAGGTTACAATTTCTCTTAATTTCTAGATGCCTCTGCCTCCTCGTCTGAATATGGACATTATAATAGAGCCTTCTCTTATAACATTGTCATGTTAATTAATGCATCTATGCATAAATCACTTAGTTCCTGGTAAACGATAGGCATCAATATGTGATAGCTATTGCTGTTGCTGCTGCTGCTGTTAATTTCATAAATCCTCCTCCAAATAACCTGGCATCCACCCTTTGTGCCTGGCAGCCCAGCTCTCCCTGTAATGCAGAAGCATGTGCTGCCCTCCTCTGGCCAGCAGAGGAATCAGCTCTAGAGAAGCTAATAATGTTTAGCAAAAGGACTGTGTGAATTTCCAAGTGCCTTCAGCCAGGGACTCAATTTTACCTAAGTTCCCAAAGAGTCCAGGTCTCCTTCAGGGACTCAAAGCCACCTTTCATTAACTGTTTCCTACACCAAAGGAAGGGTATGTCCACCAGGCCTAAAGGACCCTCCAGAGGTCTCTGGTGGCCAGTAACAAGCTGCCCCCAACCACCTCCTTCTCCCTTTCCTCTCCCACTTCTACCACCTCGTCTTTACATTTATGAACTTCCTTGACCTGAAATAGAAAAGTATTTGAAAGGATCCCAGCGGCCTGGGAGGGCTGTTAGCCCAGAACTAACGAGCCCCTTATTATCAAAGGCCGTGTGCCTTCCCCCAGAGCGTCATGAAAGCCGACTGCTGTTGGGGGTGAGGGCTGGGGGAGGGTTGGAGGTAGAGCGCTTTTTTCCAGATCCCCAGGATGTGGTGAGCCACGTTTAAAGGAGAGTGTGTGTATTTATTATTCCAAGCCACTTCAATAGCCAAGCGTTTAAAGCCTTCTCTTTCTCCCTGCCCTCCCCATGTTACCATGGCCCTGTCTGGAGTCCTGACCAAGGGGATGGGCACGGCCCCCACTCATGCAGCTTCATGATCCTGGGGACCTGATGAGAAAGCTAATGTGATATGTGAAGAGAAATAGGAGTGCGAGCTGGGATCACCCTGTAGCATCCTCAGAAGCAGAAGTCACTGGGTGGCCTGGGGCTCCAAGTCTGTTCTTTTGGAAACACCCACCTCTTCTTTTGGAGGACAGTTGTGTGCCAGCTCAGGACAACTGGCTGTGGTGGGCTGTAATGGGGCTTTTATCTTAGGCCTCCAGGTGGGCAGGCCAACTCCAGGCTGGGGGTAACGTGGCCACTTCCTCTTAAAGCAACCATGACGATCTTTGTAAAAAATGCCTCTGTCCACAAAGGAACCTTCAGGCGCCTTCCCTTGGCAATCCCTGTGTGTCAAGAAACAACTCGGGGTCTTTCATTGGTTGGTTGGTTGAGTTAAAATTTTGCTTTGATTAGCATTCTTGCAAAGAAAAACAAATAACCTAGGCTGGGTGGGACCCACCTCCCAGGTTTGGCGGGCCCTGTACAGTTGTACATCGTGGTCTTAGCATTTCCCTCCCCTGGAGGGTCCTTGAGGCTAAGAGCAAGAGGGAGGGGAGGGGGCCAGTGCTTCCTCTGGCACCTCCCAGAGCTGCCCTGAGATTCCTCCAGAGGGTCTTTGCTTTGGTTCATTATTGAGGCGGATGCTTGCAATTTATAATTTAACAAATTTTGCTCCTGAAAGGAATCCTTGGGCAGTCGTAAGGAAGGCAGTTGGTGGCGGTGTGGTGTGTTGAATGGGGCAGGCGCAGGGTGGAAGGAGGGGTAAGGGATGGTGGGTCCTGCATGGGTGGGCGCATTCATTAGTGGAATTTTGCTGTGTGGGCTCCCGACTGCAGCAGAGCGGAGACCACCAACACCATTCCATGTGGTGGAATTTCCCGCTGTCTGACCAGAACGAGTGCTCCTGGCCTGGCCTGGACTCAGATAGAGACCGAGGGAATAAAGGAGCATTAAATGAGTCATTTGCACACAAGTTAAATGCTCTTTCACCTCTGGCTACCGTTACCTCATCCTGTGCAACTGACACCTCTTGTTTTTGTGCAGCACACGTGGGAGCTAGGTTTCTCTCCCTCTCTCGCTTGTGCATTTCATGTGTGTTCCAATGTTTCTATGTATTAGCAAAGGCCATCACCTACCTCCTTAAAGAATAGGCTCCTATATCAATTAATCTGCAAAAAATGTAAATGCAAAGTTCTGTTACTGACGGGACAACATGTGGATCTCACAGCTTTACTGTTGAGCACAATGGTGTTGAGATTACCAAAGTGCTATGAGGTGTGTCGGGGTTGGGAGCATCATAACTGGTTTGCATGATGACTGCACTCATGAGCTTTTGTCCATGATGGGGATGTAGCCTCAAAGAAGGATTCTCCCCTTGTTTCTGCAGGCTCTTGGTGGAAAATGGCTCTGGATAAATTATCCTGCAGAATGAACTCCCCCAACTGAACATAGTAAATGTGAAATCCAGGTAGTCTGCAGGATCTTCAAGTTAAAGCTTCAAACACCCAATTTCTAAACTCTCCCTGACAAATTTGTCACTATGTTGTCCAGACAGGATGAGCAACCCTGTGTTCATTTCACACACGGGTACACCAAGACCTCTAGATGTTGTTCAACAGACACCGCGGAGCCAGGGATGTAGCCAGGATACAGCAGGCATTGCTTGGCTCTTAAACTTTTTGCTACAAACAACTATTACTTAAAACATCATAGTCGAAATTGGGGTTGAATACTATCTAGTATTCTGAATTTATCAAGGAGGATAATTTGTTGGGAGAAAAGTCGCCACATAGGTCCTTGACTTTGAAACCCTTGGCTTTCTTTACAGTCCTTCTCTAGAGGTGTCACTCAGGAAGGCTCCCGGGCACACATACTGTGAGCCCATGCAGCATCATGAACTAAGGACACAGTTCTAGGACTTCGGCATGGAACAGCTCTCCTCTTTGGCTTGCTATCAGACCAACAAAGTGGCTTTGAATCCCAGCTAACATGGCATCTTCAACAAAGGATACTTGGACATTTTTAGAAAGGTGACAGGGAAGGAGGACTTTGGGTCTCCAGGGCAACAGCTTACAAGAAGGCAAATGAATGGCGGATAAAGGCTGGTTGGTAAAATCATGTAGATTTCTTCAGCACCACCTCCAGGCTCCTGGGGGCCCAAAGTTGTCCTCAGTGGTTCTGAGGACAATTTTGTTCTCTACCTTCTGCCTCTGTGAATCTACATCCTGCTTTTAGACAAATGGAGGAAGGCAGAGAGCTTTCCTGTATATGCATCTTCTTAACTATCTTCAACACAATCAATAATCCTTTATATTTTGGGGTGGCATATTCTGGGTTCCCACAGGATGTGGTTGAAAAGAAGAGGGCCTGAAAGCACCTAGGTGATCCTGATGCTGCTGGCTCAGGATGATTCTTTGAGGAGCAGGTGTGGGCAGTGTCTCCATGGGTGAGTGTCACTCATCATTTTTATCCCCAGAGCCCAAATCAGCACCTGACCCAGAACAGGTGTTCAATTAATGTTTGTTAGATGAATGGGCAAACCATATCCCAAACACCTCGAGATGCCCCCACCCTACCTGTTCCTTCCCCTGAGAGATGATGAATGGGTCCACCCTGACTATCAAGGTCAGGAGAGTGGAGAGGACATTTCCTCCAAGCTCCTCCCTGCTCCCTGTGGAAGCCCACCTGTTAAGCCTGAACTCACAGTGCAGTTCACTCTGTCCCATGGATCATCTTCCTCTGACGCATCCCAGGCCTCACTTAAAGCTCATGATGTTCTGTGACTAGAACTATCTTTCCTCTGAGAACACACAATGGTTTTATAACCTCTGTGATATAAAATGGAGTTTCAAGGTTAAAAAAAAAAGTAATTTAGAACCATCAATGAAAGGGTATAAAGATCTGAGCCCTTCTCTTCCGAGACCATCATGTGCTGCCTGTGGTGTTTGCTTAAGTGTATTTTTCTTTTCACCTTTATTTTTATAGCTGCATTCAAGGAAAATTATATTTGGTGTTAAAGCTGTAACTTCAACAAGAGTCAAAAGGGAAAACACAGAAGGCTAAAATCTAGTGCTCTTTCAGCTGGAAGCCAGAGGGCAAATTATTTTTCTAGGAACCCTGGTGGAAGAAGTATTTAATGATCTGGACCATGGTAAATAGGTTTCTCTGTGCCTTTGTCCAGAACCTCTTCCATTCTTGAGTATTCCTGGGAAGAAAGGGTTCCACTTTGTGATTTCTCAGGTCTGTGGCACCCACTCTGAGCGTCACATGACCGTTGATTGACATTTGCCTTGACAGTCACCCTTGTCTTGTTTCTATTGGGGGTACCACAGATGCATTTTTTTCTTTTTTTGGAACCATGGATTGAACTCAGGAGCACTCAGCCACTAAGCCACGTTCCCAACCCTATTCTGTATTTTATTTAGAGACAGGGTCTCACTAAGTTGCTTAGCGCCTTGCCCGTGCTGAGGCTGGCTTTGAACTTGTGATCCTCCTGCCTCAGCCTCCCAAGCAGCTGGGATTACAGACGCACGCCACCATGCCTGGCTCCACAGATGCATTTTAGTCAATACTTTGCCCAGAACTGACCCTGCCTCAGTTCTGTGTCATCTGACAGAGAGACGCAGGTTGTAGTAACCTATACTTCTCTTCAGTCTCTGATGATAAAGAGCTTGGGGCCCCCAGGAGGGCATCCAAGGCCACACAAATAGAATACCTTCATCCATTCCCAAGAAGCACTTTGTGTAATTGTGGACCCTCTAAAGAGCCATAATCAGTTACATGAACATATAGAGTCACATGGTTTCAGGGTCTTGCATCTTTCTTGAAACACCACTGAACAACTCATTCTTTCAACAAGTACTCATTCTGTAGCAGACACTGTTCAAGATGCTAAAATAAAAATAGAATAATGAAATATCAGTAATACGTATACATATTGGCAGAGTTGAGTTTGGTTACACATAATAGAAACCCGATTACAGTGGCTAAAGCAAATACTTATTTTATTATACTTAGCAAAACCTATAAGGCATTTTACTATGTGCCATGCCCTGTTCTAAGTACTCTTGATAAATGTTTATTTCTTAATAGGAATTTGCTTTTCTCACATAACAAGAAGTTCAGAGAGTAGAGAGTTCCAGGCAAATATAGTTGCTTAAATAATTTATGGATCTAAGTTCTTAGAGCACTGAAGCTTCTCCATCTTCAGTGTGTGACTTGTATCCTCATGTGATAAGATGGTTGCTCTGCTTCCAGACATTACATCCAGGTTTCAGGCACTGCCAGCTGTCCTCTATTCCCCAAAACCCTACTGGTACATTTCTACTTGCATCCTATTAGCCAGAACTTGGTCATTTAGCCTCCTGTAAACTGGGAGTCTGAAGAGATGAGTATTTTAGATGGGGCACATTGCTACCCTGAAAAAAAATCTGGGTTCTGTTTTCTATTAGCAACAAAGAAGGGGAGAGTGGATTCTTGCATATAATTCACTTTCAAGTTAAGGTATTTTCCCCCTATGGTGAAAATATCTGATCTAGCCATGCCAAAAAAGAAACACTATTTCAAACTCTCCTTTGTGGTTGAGAAAATCTGAATCATTACACCTCCTAGACTTTAGGAAACAGAAGTATAAAATTGCACACTTAATTTTCTATATTCTTACTTCAGATTTTAGAAAATGTAAGCCTCATGCAGTAAAACCTGTGCAACTAAAACACCCAGTGGATGATTTTTGCCCTCAAACTGTAGTCCGTGGGGTAGGTGAGGGCACTGCGAACTGCTCTGAGCTGGGGGATGATAGCATATCTGGGGAATTTTGCAGAAGCCTCTGTCACCCACAACCTCTCAGGTTGTCCCATTTCCCAATTGTTAGGAGGAAGGCGTACAGTGGCAAGACTGCAGTCCTGGCTGCACAGTCAGAAGGAAAGAACCAGCTGAACACCCCTGCTCATGTCAATGCTTAGGAAATGCAAGAAGACTGCATTGCTGCTCGGGGCAGAAAATGAGTCAAGTACCACATTTCCTGAGCTCGATCAGAGCAGCTTTTTTTTCTTGCAACTAAGAATCTATTAGCTTTTTCAGGGGTACACTTGAATTCTCATATAACTCATACCATGCACATAACGAGAGCTTATTGTGTGCCAGGCTCCTTAAGTCCTCTGCTACTCCCTCCCCACAACCCAATAAGATGCGCTGTGTTGTGATTTCCATTTTTGCAGATGAGGATACTGAGACATGGAGGTCAAGCAGCCTGTACTAGCTAGTATGTGGCAGAACCAGGACTGCAGCTCAAGCAGCTGGCCCTGTGGTCTTGGCCCTTGACTTGCGTGTGTTATACATTTAATATTATCCGTTATTTAAAATGCATGTGGTGCTGAGTTTTTAAACACGGGTAGGTTATTTTGGAAACTGTGATCAAATCAGTTCATAAACCAATGGGTATTCGCTGAATGACTACCATGTGTTTCCTAAATATACTCAGCAAGCCCCAGCTTCACCACTGAATCCTGACCTAACAATCCATGAGGAGCAAAGGCCACAAACCTGGCTCACAGGGGACACTGAGTAGAGGACTATTTAACAAATAAAAGAACAGGCAACTAGAAGAGAATGTATAGATATTCACAGAATTACCAAAGCCAGTAATTATTTAGAGTTGAGGTGGCAGGGTGGCTGTTTTTAAATTTATATGTGGCTCATATATGAAAGATGTGGCCATTTGAGGGTGAAACAGGACAAATGTGATCAAATCACTTTAGCTGGATTTTCTGAGGGAGCAAGACTTGTGAAAGCTCCAGGTCTGCCTGCTGGACCGGATGACTGATAAAGTTAGAATCTCCCTGACCAGACATTGCAAATGTTTGACCGTCCACAGTAAACCTAATCTATGGCCTGATGCTTAGAAATAGCCTCATATAAAGTAACCATAAAAAGAGCATAGGTATCAGCCTGATTCCATCTGCTACATAAACTACAACTAGTATTAATAGCTTCAGTCAGCACTTATGTCGTTCTTTCTATTAGCACAATGGGTTTTACAACCATTTATGAGTTTCTGGAACACCTAATAGGAAACACATACGTGTTCCTGTGAAGGATGCAGGCGAGTGTTCTTTGCTGAAGGACAGGCCAGAAGGGGTCGCCACCGCCCCATGGCTAGAGTCGGGGCCCAGCTTCCTAATCAGGAACACATTCTCTCCTGCTGGCTCCAGCCTGCCTTGCTTGCTCCTGTGTTTCTGCTATTCCCTCTCAGCTGGCTCCTTTCAGAGTCTGCTCCCTCCCTCCCTCCCTCCCTTGTTCTCTCTCCTGTTGATAAATAAACATGTGGGGAGTTTGCATGGTACAGATTGTGTACACCAAAGGAAACCTAAATTTGAAGACCTAAGTGATAATTTACTGTGGCTTTGAGGAGATTTAGAAAATTATCTGGACCTGGAACTTGTCTATATTATCCATACTTGAAAATATATGAAAGGCATGCTGAAGTTGCCTGAATTCTTTATCCTGCTGATGTTTTATACACAGCTATGTAATAGCCCAAGTCTCTCTTGCCTTTAAAATAAAAATGTGTGTGTGTTGGTATCATCGTTGGGGAAAATCCTTCCAAACAGGCCATACACAAGTGGATTTGTGGAGCTAAGTAAAAAGATAGTTCTTCACAAGGATCCCCTACACAGCCTCAGGAAGGAGCTATGTGGGGAATATGCCTCTTCCTTCAGGAAAAGCCTCTGGTTTCCTTTGAGATCTATCAGGGAGTTCCATTCACTCACTGATTCTCTCCACCCAAAAGGGGCTATGGGACACCCCACAGTGTCCTGTGTCCCAGTCTACCCCAGACCCAAGATTCAAATCCTGTCTTTGGAGTGAAGAATCATTTACTGGCCTCTTCTGGAAAGAACTACAGGAGCTTGTCATTTAATTCATCCTCCCTCCAAGGCCAGAATCCTTTCGAGAACGACTAACACCTGTGGCAGCACGTGCCCTGGACCCTTCCAGAGCCCTGCCTCTGTCACCCGAGGGCACACTGGGGTGTCTGTTGGAGTTGTCCTTGTCTGTTGCTTTCTCACAAATTGCTGTTTGTCTTTGTAGTTTTTCTGCTTTCACCAGGGCCTGGAAACAGAGGTCTGGGAATTGTTTCCATTTGTGAGCCCCTGGGTCTTCACAGTTAGGCCAGATTTGACATCCTCCTTGCTGACTGTCAGGCCATGTCCAGTGTTCCTGGCCTGAGGCCAAAGGTAGATGTGAATTCTCCAGATGATCAGATCAGGAAAAGCTGACATACCCTCATAGCCTGGAGAGAACAAAGCCCCACCCAAAGCGATGGTTCCAGGCAACTGTAGACCCCCTAATGCTTTGGGAAATCCAAGAGTGAGCATCATCCTGAGTTCTCCAGGATCCTTCTCAGACCTGAAAAGTCCTCGGGTGTTGGGCTTCACTTCCAACACCAAACTTCTGCCTTGAGTTGATCTCATCTTCACCAGTGTCTTCTTCTGTCTTCTTCTCCCCCATCCTCTCATAAACTTAAGTTCTACATCAATAATAATAATCAATTATAATAGCTGCTTTTTATTGTGCTCCTTTTGGTGGGGGCGGGAGTATCGGGGATTGAACTCAGGGGCATTCAACCACTGAGCTATATCCCTAGCCCTATGTGGTCCCTTCTGCACCAGGTGCTGCAGAATCTTCATAGCAAGTGAACAGTCATAAGCAGAGACAGGACTTAGTTCAAGTCTGTAGAATGCATCATTCTGCTGCTGTCTGTCACGCCAATCCCCACAGGCAAGGGGAGTGCACAGTTCTGACACCCTGACTTTCCATCCCTCTGTCCCTCTTCTGACCATACCACTGACATGTAAATCTGGCCAGTAGGCCCAAGCACAGCAGAGGGGACTCCACCCAGCCTGAAAGAAAGCCCCCTCCCCATCTTTTAGAACCCTGTGCCCTAAGGACCTGGTTCAGACATGCTTTAAGAGACAAAGGGACCATGAGGATGAGCCACGCCTGTGGGCTGAACCTTCTAGAAAGCCACCATGGATGCGAGAACCCCAGTTTTGTCCTGCTTTGTAGTTTTGCCTTTGCATGGTCCTTCATTCTTATGTTCCCTGGCTGTAGCTAGTTCCCTAAGCTCAAAAAATGAATGTAGCACTTTATGCTTTGTTTCTTGTGCTGGGAGAAGTGGGTAGGGAGTCACACTGCCCATCACAAAGCCTGACATCCTAAAAATCCCCTTGGAACATCTTTGTCTTCCTCAAGGATCTCAATTTGTGGGAATATGATGGTACAGGCACTTTGCCTGCGTGGCCTGCACCTCCCCTTGTCCCCATCTTCCTATCTTTCTGGGTCCCTGTGCTGCCCTGGCCTCCCCCATTCCTGGATCTTTTGCACTGGGTAATTGGCCTCTCAGTTTCTCCTCCTCCCTCATAGCTGGGTGTGGAAAAAAGGCATCATTCCTCCAAAAGGTGAGGGAGAAGTGTCATTAAATTCCTTTTAATGGATTTCTTTTTGTTACTGACACAATTATCATTCAATTTTCAACTTTCCAATATCAACAAGGCTGCCATCTTTGTATTTTCTTTCCAAGAATACATGATGGCCAGAGAAATCACTGTGCGGTCTCCCTCAGACCACAGCTACACTTCTTATGCCCTTTGGTTATGTTCACATGAACTCAAATGAGATGAAAAGTCAAAATTTCATTCTATCCTCCAGATATTTCTTAGTATCTAGGTGTTTCCTGCTTCATTGCAAAATCCAAGTAGATTTCTCCCTGTTCATTATACTGTCCCACAGATCATGTGACAGCACTGGCCCCAAGCACAGGCCCAATGGTATTTGTTGCTGAGAAATGGTGTGAAGGGCCCTGGTAGGCTCTGTACATGGAGATAGCTCCTTCTTGACCTAATCATGGTCAGTGAAAGTACCAAGAAATTCATCTAAATTCAACCATTAATAGCAGAATGCAAATATGTGGTCAAATAAACTGAAAGGTAGGGCAAGAGGGGGTGATATCCTTTTGCCAGGGAAATAATGGCAGATGAGGCAAGTCCATAGCATGTGTCAGGCCATGTGGAGCCCCAGGAGAAATGGGCAGCCCTTGGCACCCAGAAGTGGCCTGCCTTGCAAAGTAGAAGAAAATTCAGTTTTAGAATCCAAGAGCCTGTTTATAAATTCTGGTTTTCTCCTATTGTAGGAGAACTAGGGCTAGTATTTTGACATTATGTTTCTTTTTACCTCTCTGAATATAGATTCTAATCCATTCTGAGCATCCATCAGCTCTGGGGACATTAGGATTTCTGTCAAAGAAATTCTAAGAGAGAAAAAGCAATTCGATATTCAGTTTCCAGTATTCAAACCAGCATTTCTAACAAGACAGTGGCCTTGAAACCTAAGCAATTATCTTAAAATTTTTCTACTTTCTTTTATCTCTCAATTTTCACCCATCAAGGACCCTGCCAGGAGGACTCAGCTTGTGGAGTCCAGACAGTCCTGCTGGTGTGCCAAGACCAGGAGTCTTGCTGCTCTGTAGCTGATGAACTATTTGACATGGGAAAACCCGCTTTTTCTGGCTCAGGGGACTTGGGGATAAAGGAGAAGAGAGAAGGAGGAGTGAGGGAACTAGAGCTGTTTCTAGGAGTCCTATGTAGTGCTTAGCTCAGGGATCTTTCCAGAATTGGGAGGGAGGCAGGCAGTCCACCTATGACCCACCCCTAGGGACCACATCCCCATGGTTCCTCTGGAAGGAAACATAACAGAGAGGCAGGACTTGTATCAGCTTCCCAAAGCCTCCTGCCCTGTAGATTCCAGAACTCCCAGCCCCCAGCAGCATGAGGTCACAGCAGACATCTCCCTTGCCCCAGAGCAAGGGAGAGGGAGGTTCTCTGAGAAACTGAGCTCTTCTATGCAAAAGAGATTGAGAATTCTCTAAAGGGAGTATTTGGATTATTACAGCAGACTAGGTTATAATCCAGAATGGATTAAATTATAGCTGCTGTTTCCCTACCACCCAGGGCATGGGAGCTTGTAAAGAAGGCCATAGCAATTAAAAACCAAACGAGGGACTTGCTCTAGTGCATCCTACAGGTGGTTTGCGGTGGGCAGAAGTATTAAGGGCCCTACTACATGTGCTTGCACAAGTGGTCGTGCCTACGTAAGTCTAAGACTTGGTTTCTTTATGTTAGATGTGGATAAAATAATAATCCCCATCTCCATGGCCTCCTTGTATATTTAAGCTATAGGTGCCATACCCATCCCTGGGTCAATTCAGAATTTGGCGGACTCTATTTCCTTGCTGGTGCTGAGAAACGGGACTGAGAAGCAATGAAAGGAACAGTGTAGGGCAGAGGTTGCTCAGCCCAGGGCCAGCACCCAATGCCTCCGTCACCATCTCCTTCTCCACAGGAGAGTTGAAGAGACACCCATCCAGGCTGCAAAAGATGGCCAGAGGTTGACCCTGGGTTCTTATTTCTTTGCAAATGCACATGCCAGAGGAGAGCCGTGCATGGGACACCCACAGGCCTGCTCCCATCTTTTCAAAGACCACCTTAGTCATCTGCCCTCTCTCCACATGGATAATGAGAGCCCCAGGGGCTCTGCTGGCCTGTGCTCAGCAGTCCCCAAGCAGCACCCAGCTGTCAGCAAACCAGCGCAAGCTGTGCTTGCACAAACTGGTTGGAGGTTGGGTTAGAGAGCTGGCTCCCTGGTCCCCATTCAGCCTCTGCGCCCTAGTAAGACTATATTATTTTCTTAGCTCAAGTTGGTGTTTCCAAGACATTATTTCTCTACGACTAGAAAACAATATTAGGTCTTATGTAATATCAACCTCAATGAATCTGGAAGTGATCATGGAATGGGTGGATTTTTTTTTCCTCCTTAAAAAAGAGAAAAATAAATTTGAGATTGTTTGCATATGGCTGAAAATATTTATGAACTATTCCCCTTGTTTCCTCATCACATATTTTACCCAGTGCATTTGTGTGTGGTACAGAATAAATCTTTACAGGGAACAGAGGCAGAGAGGGGGAGAAAGCAGGAAAAAGACAGGGTATCCATCAAGTGCCTGGGTATGTGTCAGTGATCCTGGGTCTCTGGGTGCCTGGGCCCCAGACTCACTTGCTGAGCTCGCCCCATCCGGCTACACTAAGGAAACCCTTTGGAGCGGGGGGGTTTCAAACATAAACACTGGAGGAATTAACATCTCTAGTCACTCTGTTTTCCTTCACAGACCCCCTCCCTCTTACCAGAGCAGAACATTCAGCATGAATGGTTTTATGACCTAGGTGCCATTAACCAAAAAGAGATCATTCGATTCTGTGATCCCAGATTGTGCCAGGGTCAGAGCGCAGAGTTGGCAGGTGGGAGAGAAAAGAGTTGGCAGAGAATATATGGGTGCTGCCATTTGTTATTCGGTTACTTGGCAGTGCTAAAGCACACGGGTGTGTTGCCTCAGTTTTCCTTCAACTGTGCCTGTCAATATGGCTTGTCACCAAGGCGGATTCCGAGGGAGCATGAGGAACGGGGCTATGGCTGTGCATTAAATAAGTAGTGGAAGCCAAGCTCCAGACTGTTGATTTTCCCCTCTAGGGACCTGACCTCCAAATGGGGACTTCTTAAAACATCTCATTGTGTACTTCACTTTGGAATTTTTAGGAATATACTCACCAGGAGTATGGGGTGACTGATAGGGAGCAGAATGAGCACCGCATTTGGTAATGCAAAGCAGTAACTCCCATTGACTCATCCCCCTAGTATGCACCAGGCACTGTATCAGGAATTGTCCCTGCATTTTCTGAGTTAATCCTTACAGTGGCCACAGGAAGATTAGGTATCTTTAGTTTCATTATTGCAATGAAAGAACTGAAGCTCAGGAAAGTTGAGGAACTTACCTAAGTTCACACCTACCCGCAGGACCACAACCTAGGTAGGATTTGTAGAATCTAGTGTCAAAACAATATGAACAGATAAAAAATTTTGTAAATCAGACCCAAGACCTTGAAAGACACCTATGCAATTATTAGGGACCTTGAAGCTTAAGTATCTGCAGCCCATTGAATTTTATTCAGAACTGGCCTTACAAGGAGCTTCAATCATTGCTCTAGTCCTCGTCACCAATTTTTATGATAGTTTCCCAGGCCAGTGACTTGGATACAGACTTGAGCTGTGGCTTGTTCAGGTCTCCAAGTGGCACCTGGAATTACAACTTACAAAGTCACATTTCCCTTCCTGTATCTCTTCAAGATCTCTTGGGTGATGTCAGTAGGTCAAATTTTGACAGGCACTCTGTTTAGTTTTTCCTTTTCCCATTAAAACCATAGTCTTTCTAACTGAAAGGGGTAGAGGGATTTGAGTAAGCAAACAAATGGAGTACAAATCACAAGTGCTTCGGGGAGAAAAGCATAATGACTGTGGTGTAGGACCCACCCTCCCTCTGCCGTTGCCCTTGAACAGTCTGGTAATCCCATCACAGTCTAGACAGTTACTAAGGGGAATACAAGCATTTTTCCCAGCCCTGCTCATTCTGTTCTCCCAAACTGGAAACACAAAGCAGACGATGAAGCCCAAGTTCAAATGCCACACCAGGGAGGAGGAAGTATTGAGAAACTACGTCCAACCTCCAGCCGGTCCGCACACATTCCAGTAAGCATTCAATTGATTTTTCTTGGGCTGGTGTCATCCATTGTCTCAAACAAAAGGCCTTCTGTGAAAAGACAAAAGCGGGCTATGGGAGGAGAGGCTATAGAAGGCACATCTGGGAAAATCAGAACAAGAGGACAGTCCCCTCAGCTTCTCCTCCCGCAGGCAACAGCCCCTTGTATCTGCTGGAAGAAGCATCAGGTCTGACTCCCATTATCTCAGTGGCAGGCTCTAAACCAAAGTCTGGAAAAACAGCCCTTGGGGTTGGGGCTGACCACACAGGTGCAGTGGGTAACCACCCAACCAGCCATCCCCTCCAAGGCCACCCTCTGTGCTCAGGTGGAAGGTGTTTGTCAGTGCTCAACAACTGGAATGGACTGAGATTCTGAGTGGAAGGACTCTGGGTGATAGTGACTTCCCATGGTTGTTCTTTGGGTACTTTGCTCAGCTCACGTGTCTAAATGAATTACCTGATAGAAAATTATTGTAACAAGCCTCTGAAATCCTTCTGCCACATCCTCCTCCTTTGGGTGTTTATTCTTTGAGCTGTATCTGTGACAGGTATTCATGCAACTGGGATTGGACACTGCTGCCTGGTAAGCTGGCCCTGCCATTCAGGATGGCTCAGTGTTATAGACAACTTGCCCTAGATTAAACTAGGTACCCATTGCTCCTCTGAGAGCAGCACCAACTCAGGACTGCTCTCATTCCTATGGCATGGCTCCAGAGGTCTCGACCCCGGGTTGGGGTAGCCACACTTAAAGCTTTCACAAAATCCGGTTGTATCTCTGTCCACAGAATTCTAAATGGTTTTTATTTACTTACTTAATAGCTCTTGCTTTCTACAAAATTAATGTCTGGCTTTATTGTAGAATATTGACAAAAAATATAGATAAGCAAAAGAAGAAAATAAAAGTTGACTACGATTATTGAGCTATCAGAGATAAGCACTGTACAGACTTTGGCATTGATCCTTAACTGCTTTATTTCTACTTTTATATGTTTTCCACAAAAGGCAGGTTATCTAATGTTCATTGTTAGGGTTTGCTTTGGCGAGCCATTTAATGCACTTGTACTGCAAGTGTATTATCATATTCATGTTCATGCCTACCAGGTATTCTGCAGCGTGTGGTGAGTTGGCAGAATGATGCAGGGGACCAGTAGGGATGAGTTACTCTATTCTGAAGACCCTGTGACTGTATCTAGTGGCAAGAGAGTTGACTAAAGATCCTTCTTTTGCTCCTCCTTGCCAGCCCTTGAGAGAGGTCTGACCAAGGCACTGAAGAAACTGGATGATTACCTGAACACGCCTCTGCCAGAGGAGATTGACACCCACACCCGTGGGGACAATGACAAGGGATCCCAGCGCAAGTTCCTGGATGGGGATGAGCTGACCCTGGCTGACTGTAATCTCTTGCCCAAGCTCCATGTGGTCAAGGTAAGGAAGCTCTATGCAACTTCATGGATGAAATCAAGATCCTGGGCTCTGAAGTAGGTGAATAGGGACCCAAGGTCACTTTCTGCTACTTGCTGGCAGCATAGCTTCTCTGAGCTTCAGTTTTCATTTATAAAGTAGGTATATATTGCTTCCCTAGGGTTCTTGGGAGAGTATATATGGTGTGAAAGTACCTAGCATATCATAGGGACTCAATGTATAATGAATGCAACATCATAATTGTAGATAATCATATCACTCCAAAGTCCTCTTCCTGGACTTTTTTCTGGCCACAGCCCAGCATCTCCATTATATGAGCCCTTGTGTGTCTTCATACATTTCTTTGTGCACAGACCCTGTAGCAGGTCCCTGGGGTAGACAAGTATCTCCTTCTTCATCTACCAGCTAAAGAGATGGAGGCAGCAGAGGGCACTTCCTGGCTCTCATCGTCCTTACCATCTGCAGCATGCATTGTGGTGTAATCCTTTCATGACAAATCTTAGGACCTGAGATTGGGAAGAAGGAAATGCAGAGGGCACCTAAAGCAATCTCCAAACCCAAACTGGTCTTCTTTCTGCTGAGCTGGTGACAGGCTTCTGGGAAGCTGTGACAGGGTATTTCTGGGTGGTAAGGAATCCTCTGCCTGGTGAGCCATGTTGCCATTTTGGACAGATAGCTCTGATAATTAAAATATCCCTCCTTATATGGAGTCCAGGCATGCAACCTGCATCTCATTTGTTCTCTGAAACAATGCAGAACCACTCTACTGTGCATCTCACTTGAAAAAAAGGAAATATATCCCCCAGAGTTCTCTATACTAACACTTCTTCCCACATCCTTTTCTAACCCTCACTGCTTGCAATACAATGGGGTCTTACCATCTTATTGTTCCCTATTTTGATACATGATCATATTATTATCTCAGCCAGACCATGAGCTCTGTGGGGATAGGGCCTTCTTCAAGCATGATGATAGATGATAGTTGCCTGGTAGCCCTTTAATAAATCCTCATCCATAGATCATTTGATCACCTCATGTATAACCTTATGGCAGCCAGCTTCTTTCTACCCTTCGCTAAGCAGATTCAGGTTCCAGCATTCCTCAGCAGGGTACATTATGCCTATTGCTTTTCAGCTGAAGACCTGAGCTAGAAATGCAGGCTTTCCTCCAACCATGGCACAACCAATTTGCATTGCTACCACCAAGCTGTGCATGCACTGGTGTTCCCACGGGACCTTGGTCAGAGCTGGAAACCAGAAGGGAATCACTGCCTATGGGGTGGGCAAATACAATCTAGTAATAGGAAGACACTGGGTTCATGGCCAAGCCAATGGTCCCTTGGAAGTTGTGTCAGTTAGCTTTGCATCACTGTGACCAAAAAAACCGAACAAGAACAACTTAGAGAAGGGAAAGTTTATTTTGGCTCATGGTTTTAGAGGTTTAGTCCACGGTTGACTGAGTCCATTGCTCTGGGCCCAAGGTCAGTCAGAGCATCAGGGCAGAAGCACATGGTAGAGGAGCACTGTTTCATTCATGGCATCCAGGAGGCAGAGAAAGGGAAGGAACTGTGGGGAAAATGAACCCTTCAAGGGTACATCCCCAGTGATCCACCTCCTCCAGCCACACACACCCTGCCTGCCTGTAGTTAGCACCCAGTTAGTCTTTTAAACTAGGATGGACTGATGAGGTTACACCTCTCATCATCAATCATTTTACCTCTGAACATTCCTGCATTAACACAGGACCTTTTGGAGGACACCTCATGTCCAGACCATAACATTGGTTCAGTGAAGCTATGGCACTTGGGACTTATTTCTTACTGAATGCTTCACCCACCAAAGAACACTTTCTCCACCTTTTCCTGAGGAATAAGGAGCACCATTAGGACCATTATGATCCCCATTCAGTCATACCATGTCAGCATGGATGGAAAGATCAGGAGATCCAAGTTCTAGTCCTGTATCTGCCACCGACTGCAGCATGGGGGGGGGGGACCATTTCACCTTTTTAGAATTCATCTTTCTCATGCCTAAAAGGAGGAGCATGGACTGGACTCCTTCTTGCCTCTTTTCCTTTTTTGCTTCTCCCCTCTCTTATTCCAACATGTATCCATCAGTTGATGATGAATCATTTGTTGAATAAGGCAAACAAATGACTCTCCCCAGCCACATGCACCACCCCCTGATTTCTTCAGCTCCTTGCAGCCCTCAGTGATTCAGTGAGTCCCCTGTCCTTGGGGGAAGTTCAGTGGGTTGTTCTCGGAAGAGCTGAAGATCAGATGGAGGATGGCCTGCGAGGGAACAAAGGCTGGGCCTGGGCTCCTGTCTCCTTGGATTTCTGCTGATCCAGCTTATCAGATCCAGGACCTGGCAAACCTCTGCAGTGCAGAAAGAGCCAAGGGGGAGCCAAGTCCAGCCTCCAGTTTGGCTTCAGATGCCAGAACTCACTCTGGGCTATGGGAGCTAACCATTTTCATATGAAAGAGCAAATTTGAAACATGATCATGAGGGTTGCTTAGAACATCAGAGCTGCATGCGCATCCTCGACTGCTGGCTCTGCCTGGCTCTCTCTCAGGTTCCTCTCCATCCCTGGATGCTGAGGTGTCTTGGTTCAGGCACTCACTGATAGCCAGGTTTAGGGAGAGAGAAATGGATAATGTGGCAATTTTGAGGGGTCCTAAATGATTATTAGGAAGATGAATGGACCCAGAGACAGAAAGTCATTTGTGAAGTAATTCTCTTTGGAATTTGAATGAGCCTGAGGGACAGACAATATCTTATAAAAAAAGCCCACCCTTCCAGGTGTGGTTACAGTCATGTTCTTCTTTTCTGAGATAGATAATGAGATTTCAGGGGCAGGGGGCAGGGGCAATTGCCTTCCTTTTGGGGGATCTCATCTTCATGCAGGTAAGGGGGTTCCAGAAAGAGCTCCTCTCTGTGATTGAGGGAGAGAAGCAAGACAAAGTTAGAGGGACTTTGAACCTGGGGCAGCTCCTTAGGGCTTTCAGCAGGTCAAAGCCCTATTGTTCTCTGAGCCGTAGCAGCAATATTAGATCATAACTAGGATCTCTGAGTTGGCCCATTTCTTGATCACCTACATAGGCCTTGTGGCTAAGTGGAAAGAACCGCAGACTAGAGAGCAGGGCCTGTGATAAACAGTCATGATTGCTCAGTAGATCCTGGTGTCATTAGAGTGCAACCTAGTATAAATCACTTCATCCCTCCCGGCTCCAGTTTGCTCTTGTAAAGGAGCTTCAGTCTTTAAAATGAAATGGTTTGGGGACTGGTGATGTGACTCAGTGGTAGAGCCCTGCCCAGCCTATGACACCCTGGGTTCAATCCCCTGCACTTCAAAACAAACAAATAAGCAAAATTAAGAGATTTGTTTTCTTTGTATTACAAACAAACAAAATTAAGAGATATACTTTGATGTTTGGATAACTTAAGACAGTAAAGATTAAATACAACTCTTTTTGAGTCCCTACTCACCTAACCTTTCTGTGCCTTACTTTTCTTCTCTGTAAAATTGGAATATAGTAAACTCTTCCTTATGAAGTTATTTAGGGATAAATAAAGTAACAGTTCTCAAAGTGCTTAAAGCAGCCCCAGGAGCAGAGCACAGAGTGAACGGGTGCTTGCTGCTGTTGGTACCAGGTTTGCATCATTACTGAGATTTTTGAGGGTTCCACAAATGAAGCCCCTGTGGTCCCTGTCCTTATATTCCTCACGAGCTAGGGAAGAGAAAAAGGACACTAAAACAGTACTGTGATTCAGGATAGAAGATAGCTTAGGGTTGCAATGGATTTTCAAATGTGGAACATGGAAGGGGAACAAATGCAGAACTATGGGATGCATTATAGGAATGCAGAGCTCCATGCCACAGTCCTTTGTCATCCTCCCCTCAGCACAGCTTCCTGCGAGCTCTGCACATCACTGGAAAGATGAAAGATGAAAACACAGCATGGCTGCCTGGAGGTTTGCTGAGCAGGAGGACCCCAGGGCCAGTGGTCGGGTGCCCTCTCTGAAGAGAATCAGCACCTTGAGAGTGATGCTACTCCTGAGAGCACTGCCCAGCTCCCAGGGACTAGAGGCAGGACCAGCTCATGTGCAGGCCCCAATGCACAGTGAAACCAGGGCCCTTTGTTGAAAAATTACTATGAAGTTTCACATCTTGATGGCAGAGGATTAAATAAAGAACAAGGCCCTTCTGAGTGCAAAGCCCAGTGATGCACAGGTTACATGTCCAAAGCTGCCCTGGGTAGGGGGACATTAAAAGACCTCCCTGCTATTACTCACAAAGGAAATGCATGTGAATGGGTGGAAGCTAGGCCTCAATAAATTACAAGAGGTAATGTTTATTGAGTACTTACCAGGTACTCCTCTAAGCATTTTATGTGTATTAACCTACTACACTAAGGCATTTCCTATTATTACCTCCATTTTAGAGATAAAAAAAATGGTGCTCAGAGAGGCTAAGTAACATATCCAAGGTCACACAGCTGTTAAGTGGAGTCAGAATTGTAAATCCATTTCACTGAAATCCAAAGCCCAAGTTTTAAATCAGTATGCGACTGTTTAGCAACAACACAAACATCACTTTCCTAGAACTCTTCTAGTCCATGTCCCCTGAGTGTGGAAAACCATGTAGAGAACAGACAACACTATTTTCTCACTCCCACATCATAACCTGAACCTACATATACATTACAACATCTAACTTACCTTTTTGGTTTCTTTTTTCTTCTTTGAATAATGATGGTATGTTAAAAAAAAAAAAAAAAAAAGTGGACCAGAGAAAAATGAAAAGAAAAAGTGTCTAATTCTGTCAATCAGACATAACCACTGTTAACATATTGGCTATTGGCTTATACAGGCCTCTCCAAATGTGTCATATTACACATTAAATGCCACTGTCTACTTGAAACACTTTGCAGCTCACTGGATTCCTCTCAGCAGCAGGATTTTTAAGGGCTGTCTGGTATGCGATTGAATTTATATACAAAAAGTATTAACTCAATTTATGTATTGTTGGACATTAGAGTTGTGCACTATTTTTTGCTATTTGAAATAGTCCTATGATCATAATTATGTGGCTACGTCTTTAAGTATATCCACAATTATTTCCTAAGGGGGGGGGGGTCCCTAAAAGTGGAACCCCTGGGTCAAAGGGAAATTTTCACTTACTTAAGAAACAGAAGATATTATCCGGGCAGTGCTGCCCCCTTGCATTACAGACGTTCTGCAGGTGGCGCCTGGTGGCGCATAGTGGCGCATAGTGGCGCATAGCCACGCGCCAAGTTTTCCCTGCAGTGCACAGACACGCGGGCCGCCGTCTAGAGGTTTGTTCTCTGCCCTCACACCGTCTCCCCCTGTCATCTCTTTAGATTGTGTCCAAGAAATACCGCAACTACGACCTGCCCGCCGAGATGACAGGCCTGTGGCGGTACCTCAAGAACGCCTACGCCCGGGACGAGTTCACCAACACCTGCGCTGCGGACAGCGAGATCGAGCTGGCTTACGCCGACGTCGCCAAGCGCCTCAGCCGGTCCTGAGCACTGCAGATCGATGCCTGTCCCTGATGCACAAGGCTCCCCTTCTCCCCAAGGACTCCGCTTTACAGACTCCTCTCCCTCAATGCCGTGGGAAACTTTTTTCTTTTTTAATCAGGCCACATCTTGCTGGCATCACCGGAACTCCCTCCTGAGATCGTCTTCTAAGGTCAGCGCCATCCCCTGCCTGTCACGCAAGAATCTGGCAAGCACAGAGGATAGAAAGAGACCCCCTCTCTGCTGCCGGCCTGATCTGGGATGGGTGTATTGGGTCAGTTTGAAGAGCCCACCTTCCTGATGGTGACTGGTCCCTTCTGCCAATATCAAAATGTCACTCAGATGCTTTAGAAACACACACCGCCAGCTCCTCTTCTTCCCTCCTCTTTGTCAGTAACTGCAAGCCAAGGACAAATGCCATTTGAGTTGTTATTTGATATCCATGCCTCGGTAGGGGAAAGCCGAGACTCGGGAGAGGGGAGTTGGTGGTGGATTGGACCTCCGGCAAACAAGCCTGCTCACTGCTGCTGACACTGCTGTCCTTGGGCGCAGAGGCCAGATTACAAAGTCCCTTCAGACACAGTCTCAATTCACTGCAGGGCCAGGGGTATTGCAGTGCTGTTGTGCGCCTGGCGGATGCTAACCCTGGGTTTTTGTGCTGTTGGGCTCCCCAGGAAGGAAAGTGGCATGTAGTTCCAAACCAGGGCCACTGGGATGGGGAGGAGAGGCAGAATAGTGTTGATGCCAAAAGACCCACAGGGTCTACAAGCTACGGGGTTTGCTAGCTTAGGGGTGGGTGTTTCATGGGCAATTTCATGCCTGGGTTTGACTGTGCTTATCAGTGAGTGGCTTGTGGTCTGTGAGAAAGCAGATGGGAGGGGGGAGGGGCATGGATGAAGGTAACAGAGTTCATTCTGAGGCTTGATGTTCCCTGAAAAACTTGATCTTTTCTCCCATGATCTAAGTCTTGGACTGGTGATAGCATTTAACTCCCAACCTCATGGCAAAAACTCATGAATTGGCCAAAAATATTTCCCCAGCTTCTCCAAGTTGCACCTGGATGCAGGTGTGCCAACTGGGTGCCGTCAGGCAGCTGCTCCTGGCCAGTTTGGCTGCAGCCTCTGCTGGATGAGAGCTACGCTCAGGAAGCAGCACGATGATGGAACACCTTCGGGAGACCATCCATGGGCCTTTCTGACTGGGAAAGCCATGTGGTTTGAACTTGAAGAAAAAAAATGTACCCATCTGGGCTAACTTTACTACCATCCATCAGACTCAGCTGCCAGATGAAATAAAGGCAGTCATGTTCTAGCTACTATTTCCCTCCTTAGTCATTGTCTCCTCAAGTTTGGCCTCCTTGAGTGCTTACCCTGCCTGAGCCTAGGGACCTGCGCAGAGGAAAACAAAGAAAAATGAACCAATCATCAACTCCCTGGCCCAGTGAACACCCATGAGGAAATCCATCAGCCTCTGGCCCTCATCTTCCACAATCCTTCCTTCCCTGTCGCTTTTTGGTGGAGGGCGAGGCTCCCAAGTGCCGGAAAGCCCCTGGACTTGGCTCATTTCTCAGCGAGGGCAGGATAGCACGATCCTGTTCGTGGAAACATCAACAAATCCTAACCCAAGCAATCACTGGACCCGGGAGTCTCCAGGGAGCTCCAAAGAAAAAAAGTGGCCCATTGATGAAGCCAGGGGAGGAAGCAAGAGGGCTCCCCTCATTAGCCAGTTGAGGAAGACCAGGTTTCTCAGGAGGACAATTTACAAGCCTCAGAGAGCTTTGAAAAGGCAGAATGAGTTGATTCATTTCCACCCTCGAGGAACCTTTCCACAGTCTCTCTGGAAACTGACCCTGGAGAGGTTTAAAATGGAGAACTGGTGAGGAAACAGCCCCTTTCACTTTGAGGAGAGGCCCCAGGCTGGCCTGCTGGGGGCTGAGAGCTTGAATGATCCAGGTCTCATAGTTAGTGTGAAATCTAGCTGTTCTTGGGAAACTTCCTGATCTTACAGCACAGTGAGAAGAAGAAGGCAGTTCACTCTCCTGTGCCCATGTGGAATCCACTGCAAAGTCACCCGCAAAGTAACACGGAGGCACCCAGGGGGAGCAGCTGCCCGGCCCAAGGGAGTCCACAGAATGCTAAGGAGGCTGATGTGATATCAGAATCCAGCAATTGTCGAGTTTTTAAAAACAAGCAGGCCAAACCAAGTCAATATTGTTCTTTCTAGATGTTCTTCCTGTGCTTGAGTTAGTTTTACATAAATACCAATATTTAGGCCCTGTGGGGGTATTATGTGATAAATTATAACCATTTTAAAGAGGGGCAGGAGTTAGAGAAGGAAGGCTCTTTTGGGTACTTAATTCAAAAATACCTTTTTATTTCAGCAGTAGATCATCATATAATGCAACTGACTATTGGCTTAGAATTATGTATATAAAAATAACAATAATATTAATAGTACTATCTTCTAATTACATTTTTTTCCCAAAGATATTTTTCTCCAGTTCCTCCAGACTCTCTGGGCTTTAGCCTTAACCTTGTCACATACACAGTGCACCATCTCTCAGCTACGGGGTGGTGAGGTCAGGAACCACCTAGAGGAGAATTGAAACCTCACATCTGGACTCCGCACTCCAGAGATTTTGGAAAGGAGGTCATCCTTATAAATGATCCTGAATGAATATCAGAACCTCAGAATACATTTCATTGACACAGAAATGGGATTTATTTGCATTGAGATCCTATTCTATTTTGTATGTATTTGTCTCTTTTGACTTCGACTTCACTATTTTTTGGGGGGGTAGATTAGTGGGAGGCAGAAGCAGAAAACTAGAGTCACACTCCAGTCACCCAATTACTCAACTATGGAGTTGAATTGACCCACTTCTTCAAGACTTCCTCATAGGTTGGTTGGCCCAGAGAAAAGGGATTGGATAAGGTTTTAGTAACTGTACAAGATTAGGGGGATAAGTAAAATATTGATTGGTCAAGAGCATAGTTCCTTTGTCTCCTGACAAAGGAAGACAAGTGTCTGACAAATTAGGCCAGGAGTCTGGGAGCCACCAGGCAAACAAAGAAATGAGTTGAGAATTGGGAAACGCAGTCTAACCAGTTATTGTGACCACAGGAGCTCAAATTAGTTTCAGCTTCCCAGGAAATGGCACTGTCCTCAGTGTTCCCTCTTCCTGCTCTCAGGTCCCTGATAGGATCTTGATCTTCACATTGAAGAAAAGCCACCAGTCAGGTGGGTGGTGCATGCCTTAGCTCCACCTGCCCAAGAGGCTGAGGCAGGAGGATCATGACTTTGAGGACAGCCTGGGCAACTTAGTGAGATCCTATCTCAAATAAATTTTGGAAAGGGCACAGCAGAAGTGAGGTTTCCTGGGCCATATTTCCTGGCATTTGTCAAATAAAGCAATGGAAGCTTTTCACAGCCCTGTGCCTGTTAGTGGCTGCTGTGCGATGGACAGTACCAAGGGTTTTAGGATGGTCATGAGATGGAGCACATCTGGAAGAGAGAGAGCTTGACCAGCTAAGAGGCCCAGGAATCAGCCAGGCCTAGACAAATAACATGAAGGAGGAGACAGGCGGGAAAGGCAGGTGTGTCTAGTAAGAATCTACCATCACTATGAGAATCTGCATCTAAAATTAAATGGGTCTAGAAGCAGGAGGTGTCCAGTAGGTGCCTCTGATTCACCTTCATCCCCACTGGCCAGGAGCCAGTTTAACTAAACAGGGGATCAAGACACTGGTGCCACGTTTCTTGGAAAGAAGAGACACTCATGGCTAAAACTAAGTTCAGTGATTCTCAAGGTTTCACTTTCCTATTTGTTTTTTATATGACCTTAAGAAGAATCTGAAGAAAGCATTAGAAAAAGAATGTGGATGCATGTGAAGCACCCAATTCTGACATCAGGAGAACATAAGTGATCTTGACAATGACCTTGGGAACCTTCTTTCCTCAGTCCAGGGTTTGTGTCCATCACTTTCTACCATCCAAATCAGACAGCACATGCCCATTCTTCTCCCCTGGTCAATACTCTGTCCACTTAATTTCAGGGCACTCTCATCTCTGTAATTAGGTATGATCCCAACTGTGCATAATTGTATTTGATGTTATTTAAGGAAATAGATCCAATCCTCCCATTCAACTACCAAAAGTAAATAAAATATTGCCTAATATAAGGTTTGGACTAATTCATATTTCTGGAAAAGTAATCTACTTTTTTTTTTTGCAAAACATGGTTTTAAGAATCCAATAATCTAAAGTATTTTACATATAGTTAGAGATTTCACAATATTAACTATGCATATATTTAAAATATAAAGTATCCAGCTGATGTTTGTCATATTTTTCTGGCCACCTGACAGTTCTGTTTTATAAGCTGGGGAGTTGACTCATTTAGCAAAAGATGCCTAGCTTTTATAAAAGGACAAGCATTTCATTTTACAAAGACACTCCAAGTGAGGGTTACTTGATTTTCTCAAGACCTTTAACTGTGGTGATAAAATAACAGGCCTTGCTTCCAAGCCTTAACAAACATAAAATGCCTTTTAATATAGATACAGCTGAGTGTTTTCCTTGTGACTCTGAACCAGTTATAAATATGTTTCCCAGTCTTGATTGGCATTGACTGATTTAAATAAAGTTGGTTTATTTTCAAATATTACAAAAGTGATCATCTGACTTCTTATTTGAGGTAGGGATTTTCTACGCTGTTTTAAATGACAAGTATGAAATATCTCTTTTCTTCAAATAAAGGTGGCTTTATTTCACAATACAATACAAAAAAAATGTTCATTCTTCTTTAAAAATCAAAAACAAATAAAAAGCAACACAGGAAGAAGAAAAGGAAAAGCAAAGAACTTAGGAGCCAGCCATCCAAACACCATTTTTTAGGCAAGACCAAAAATTATTTCTTAGCACATGGGTTAGGTAAGACATTGTGGAGATATTCCTCCCTGCTTCTCATTTCCTGTGTGTATTGTCACACACAGGGTAGACCAACAGTGGAAGTCCAGGTGTGATTTAAAGAAAACCTTAAAACCTCAGTCTGCTTATGCCCAAAGCTGTTTCTTGACTCTCAGGAACTGAGCCCCAGCAGCCTCCTTGTCCTGAAGTTCCACCCTGAGCACCACATTACTGACTCTGGGTTAAACTCAATAAGTTCTCCCCAAAGTCAGCATAAGGTCCAAAGGGGCCCTCTCTGAGCATTCACACTGCTGAAAGGGCCAAGGTACTGGCCGTCTCCTAGGTCCTTCCTCCATGCCATCACAACAGCTTCTCAGAAGCTTGGAAGGGATGAAACAGTTGACTCTGGAGTGAGTCCAGATGGGAGGGGCAGCCTGGAGCCAGCTCAGGTGCAAGAGATGCGGGTGATGGTCCTCTCACCACCCTGGCTACCTGCATCATCCCTGGGCAGAGCTCTCCCACTCCTTCCTACTCCTCCCACCAACCCTCCTGTCACTCAGGCAAGAGTGATTTCATTCCCAGGGCCAGGGGTAAATCACAAATGGCCCAAGCCCTCCTCCAGGCTGTGGTTGGTTTCACAGTGGGCTCCTGACCAAGTTCTGCCCAGTATTCTAAGAGGAGATTTACTCAGATACTCCTGGGAAAGATCCCCCTGTTGTTAAGAAAGTGAGTTTTTAAGTCACTAATTCTTGTGGTGATTCTGGAGGTAAGTATGAGCTGGATGTGCTGCCACCCTCTGGGGACCATGATGCACTAGCCTTGGGCCCAGGCAATACCACACACTGCAAAATGCAGCAAGAAACAAGGATAGATTCTGGATCCTTGAGGAGACCACTGAGTTGCTGAATCAACAAACCCTGAACTGGTCCCAACTCTGGATTTCCTGTTCTGTAATTCATCCCAGATTGTTTGAGGGTGGGTTTTTTCTTTTTCTTTTTCTTTTTTTCCACCAGTGACCAAAGGCAGCCTAAGTGGTGTCATGACGAGGCTTGTTGTTCCTAGCAGTTGGATCATCCCATACTTCCTGGTTTGGATGCAGGGGTTGCTCTACAGGTTGACCCAGGGCTGGGAGCATGGGAGACTTCATCTTTCTGGTGTCCTTAACTGCTGAGGAAACCAAGGGACATAGGATGACAGTGATTGTGTCTAGTCGTGAGGAGAGCTGAATTCTGTTCCAGAGAAGCCTCCAAAGTTGACTTTGGAAATGAAAGCATCTCATTATACTCAAAGGTGTTGTGAGCTGCCTCTCTTTTATTTTATGTCTAGTAGCTAGGACCCCCAGAGTTCCGAGTTTTATTTTGTGGAAATGATGTGGCGTATCAGACCAGGAATGTAAGGAAGCTCATGCTTGAAAATAAGGAGATCAGAATTCTAATCCTAGATCTATCACTAAATTACTATGCAAACTTAGGCAAGACTCTTTTTGAGAGTTAGAAAGTCCCCTTGTCTATATAATCTCTGATGAAGGGTACTTATTGGAAATAAAGGGCTATTTCAAGTGGAATGGTATTTCAGCTGATTAGAACATGCAATCTATTGGAAGCCTCCTCTGTGGTCTTCTTTAATGAAAAGAAGCTGATCACCAGAAAACACAGGGATATCATGTATTTGTCTATGTGGGATTTTTCCTTTTGAAGTAAATTTCAGGGTATAACTTGGAATTAGTTCCCATGATATTTGTCTCCTATCTTTCTAATGATGCAGTGAAATCTAAGTCTACATATAATGAACATGACCCTGAAGTCCTGCAATGGGGCTCATCCAGATGCAGTTATTTATACAGAAAGTAAAGCAGATTCAAATTTTGAAAAAAAAATTGTCAATAAAGAAGGTGAATGAAAAACAAGCTTTTAGTTTTAACCCTTCTTTTACTAGAATATCTCAGTGTCCCAAACTTTCTTCAAATTTAAATAGGCTTTGGAGTCTAGACCACTCAAGATACATAATAGAGAGACTGGAATGGAGACTAGTATAGACATCTGCACTTATGGGGCTTGGTTTAACACCACCTTATATCTGGAATCATTTTTCTCTGTGTTAGTCACTCCTTGAAACCCTTTCCCCAATTAAAAATTAAGTTGTGAAAAGGGATAAAAAGTAGGTTACCCAATTTTTGTGTGTGTGTTTTGTGTGTGTGTTTTTGTGTGTGTGTGTGTGTGTACATGCCATGTCTAGCACTCAGCAATATTAGATGCTCAGAAATATTTATTAGTGGCGTACTGACTGGAGAGGTCAGTATACCAGCCTCCTGGGTCACCTTGGATCTTACTGTTTATTTTCTGAAGTCCCTGACATCCTCTGTACCATCATTCTGGAGATACCATGGTAACTGAGAGCAGAAGAGAGAAACAGGGGCTGTGTGAGTTAAATATGCTTCCAATATGCTTCTGAAGAATGAGTCCTTCTAAAACAGTCAGCCCCGCATTTATCTGTTTGACTGAAAAATGAAAATTTGCCAAATGCTCATTGGATCACATGGTTTGGATTAGATAATAATTCAGTTGGTTTTTTCACACTGGGCAAAAAATTGTGCCTAGGTTAGGTATTACATTTAGAAGTAGATCAGAAGCTTTAAGATAAGAGTAATCCTGTATGTTATAATTCTGAAATCATCTGGCTAAATAAGGATAAACAAATGTATCATTTTTCTCTGAATGTATGTTCATACGGGAAAATTTAGAAAATGTAAGTAAGTGAAAAGGAAGGGTGTAAATCACACCCATAACCCTTCTATGCAGAGATAACTACCTTTAATCCATAAATAATCATCTTCCCAGATTTTTTCTAGTAAGATATATAAATAAGAAATTTCTTTTAACAAAAAGAGGACTGATATTGAGGACCCAACCCACTGTACTTTCCTATCCCTGTGATAAACAATTCTGGGGCAAAGTATATTGTTCTGTTTCTGTGCCAAATAATTCTAGGACCAAATAAATAAATACATAAATACATAAATACATAAATAAATAAATAATTTGTCACTTGCTCCAAGAAATTTTTGCTTACTTATCAAGATCAACAGCTTGCTCAACAAAAATGACCATGCCTGCCCACCAATCCAAAGCCATTATGTCACAAACTCTGCCCAGCCCTAACAGTTCCCTGCCTTTCAAGACCTGCCTTACAATCACTGGACTCTGGCCTTGAACTCCGTAAATTTCCTCCCCTGACTTCCTCCTTCTACCATACTAGTCATACTGAAGGAGGTGGTTCTCACTTGAAATAAATCTATGGACTCAACATTTCTAGCAGTCTTTTTAGGAATCATCAGCCAATACCCTCTACATTCACACTGTTTTATAATGGGATTTTTTTCTCTCCTGTTCATGGAACTTCTATGTCCCTTTTCATCTATAACATCAAGTCTTACAATTCATTTAACCAGTTACCTTTTATTGGGCCTTTAGGGTCTTTCCAATTTTATACTCTTATAATTGATACTGTAATGAAGTACCAATAAGCTAGTTTTCATTATCTCCATTTTCTCCTTGGAATAGGAGGTGAAATTACTAAGTCAAAAGGCATCCAGATGTTAAGGCTCCTGATTAATATTGCTAAATTTGCCTTCAGATCATTCCAACTTACTTTCTCGCCAGCAGAATATGACTGCTTATTTTTTCATATTATTGCCAATATTGGATTTTATCTTTTTCAATTCTTTTCTATTTGACATGTGAAGAGAGGCATGGTTGTCCTATTTACCCACTTGCTGAAAACTTTTCCAAAATTCCACAATTCCACGTTCTTTACTGTCTTTTGGTTCTCTCTCTCTCTTAAATATAAGCATGCCCGTTTCCTCCCCTGCAGTTTAGCAACTGTAAGTCCGTGAGGCTATTGAATGATGGAATGCGTTGAATATGAACTGCTCTGCATGGCAGCTCTTGAACCCCTTTGGACTCCTTGGTTATTTTGAAACACAAGCCAAAACACAGAATTCCATCTTTAATTAAAACATGAGAAAAGTAAAAAGAAAAAAATTCCCTAACTTTAGGCCACATAAAGATTGCCATGTCTAGACCAAACCAATGTATATATCTCCTCCCAGTACAGTTTCAAGAGCATTAGGAACATATGTGGGTAAGGGGTGTGTGTGGTAGGGCCAGGGGACTTCTCTGAGTTATAGCTTTGGAAACATAAGTATTGGACTTGTGAAGAACTGTTTCTATGAGAAAAGTTCTACCATAAATTCTCACAATTCATTGAGCTCTTGGTGTTCAGAGTAAGATCAGGCCCCTTCTTAGGGAAGATGAGTGTAAAAGAGTGCAGAGAAAGTGGAGAGTTGGCAGACTCTGCACTGGGATTTGTGGAAGTGTGATATAGGAAAGCGAAGCAAGAGAACTCATAAAAATCCAAGTATGTGTACAGGGTACTGGTCTCCAAAGTACTATGGCCTCTAAAATAAGACCCAAGAGACAGGCAAATTTTCAGTCTTACATCCTGGGTTAATTAATGGTGGAAGGAGACCTAACAATAAATTCAGCTGGAACTGGAGGACTTTGGAAGATGATGGTCTTCCAACTTTCTTTTTGACCCCCCACATGGTTATGAATCACACAAGTTCATGAAGACCATCTCTTATCACAAGTCACTGATTCTCAAAAACAAAACAAAACAAAATAAGATAGCACTATTTGGCCCTTAATTTATCAAGACACCGTATAACCTGAAAACAAAAACCAGGAGAAAGGTGATGAATGTGAAAGAGTCTAACTGAACCACTATAAAATAAAGACCACAATAGGGCCAAGTTCAACATCCAAAAGAGACATGAAGCCCAAAAGCTATCATGTGGTTATTTAATTCTAGAAAAGGGAACGATATGAGAGTGTTGAGAAGGATAATGAAAGGAGTAGTTAAAATGTAAACTGCCCACTGGAGACTATTTTAAACTGCTTTTTTGGAGTACCTTGCAAAGAACTCCAAAGTCAATAATAAAAGACCCTATAAATGCATCAAGGCAGAAAGCCAACTAGATAATCAGTGAGACCACTTGACCCTGTGCTACACTGAAAGATGAAATGGAGAGAACACAGAGAGACAGCTTTTTTTTTTTTCCCCCCAATTTGGTAAAGGTGATGAAAGCCAAATGAATATTTTCACATCCTTTTTAAAAAAGATGTTGACTCAAACACAAATAGACCCAATGGACAGAGGACAACAGATGGTAACAAAAGGTATCCTGAGAATGAAGCCACTGGATAAAATCCATGACTGGAAGATGGGAATAAGTAAAATGTCCCCCTATAGGCAAAAACACAGCTCAACATGTATTAAATGAATTGTGTACTAAAATTAGCAGCTGAAACTTTGAGATACTGGCCTAAGGCTATTGTGACCAAAAAGACCAGTTAAATGCTGGGTTTCCTCTGGAATAGCCATGGGCAAGACACACAAAACCTTGACTCTCCAGAGGCAAAACCAGAGTGTGGGCAGCTCCCACTGCCAGATCACAAGGAATATTACCAGTGGCAAGAGCTGCCATGTTCAATGCCTGTCCTTTGACCCCCATACACTAAACAGTACATATTTTTATTATCTCAAGTTCTTTCAACATTTCTAAAGCACATTCTACTTTTTATTTACAGATGGGATCTGAGGCCCACATTAGCTGGCCAAGCTGCTCCTGTTCATAAACTAGCAAAGAGCTACCATTGCAACCCCAAGAGCGATCCTGTGTCTTGTAAGGGAACCTAAAACAAAAAGCAGTCTTCCTCAGTCAGAAAGGCGGAGATATCATGTGATCAAACCCAAAGTAATAAAAAGAATCATGAGTTGATCACCAGATAGAATGTGAACCAGGTCGCATATAGTGTAAGCAACCCTGAAACAGCCAAAATCAGAATTGGAAACTGCTTAAGGACACACCTTGCAGGCTGTTCTACACGAGTACGTAAGTACATAAGGGCTTCTTCAGCTCTGTTGTAAAGGTCCTTGATTTTCACTGTACAGATGTAGCTTTTTTATCCCCATCATTCTGAGATCATTTTACTGCTTTTATACAAACCCAGAAGAATTTACAGATAAACTAAGAGAACTAATGAGTTCGTCATGGTTAATGGGTATAAGATCAATATGCCAATTTCACATTGCTATAAAGCAGTGAAGAGTTCAAGTCCAATTGAGAAAAATATTATTGTTTGCAATGTAAACAAAACAAATATAATTTGGTATATCTAATAAAATATACCTATGGAATCATTTAAATCCATTTAAGAAGGGTTAAGTAAATGTAAAGGTAGCCACCCTAATAATAAAAGGCATTCTAAATTAAAATGCAAAAAACAAAGATGTAGCTTTTTTATTGATTTATTTATAAATTTTTTAAGTGAAAAAGAAAAACATGCACAAAGTCTTTAAAAAAAAAAAAAAAAAAAAAGCACTCAATTTGAAAACCACACAATGAAAAGTGGACAACTTTCCTGCCTGAAACTTATCACTCCCTTCCCAGAGGCCACCATAGCTCACAAGTCCTTGCACAGTATTTATTTCTAGAATTTTCTAGAAATCTTCCATGCATACACACATACATACATGTACATTACATGGCACATGTATGTTCCCTTTTAGTAACAAAGTGGGATATGTGGGATATTTTATTAAAAATGGGAACACAATGTTTGATCTTGCTTTCTTTTTACTAGATATATCTCAGACAACTTTCCATATTAATACATTTTGTGTTCTTTGTAATGCATCTAAATGATACATGAATGTAACTTACTCCACTTAACCAGTCCACTTTTAATAGACCCTTAAGTCATTTCCAGTTTTTTACTATTGAAATAATGCTGCAGTGAACATCCATGAACATGTTTGGGAAAATATTTGCAAGATAGGTTCCTAGAGGTAGGATCATCAGATCCCAGGGACGTGCATTTGATTAATTAATTTTATTTTTGTTTCAGAAAGGAAATATGTTTGAATGGTTGAAATTTAAAATAGTATGGCAAAGTAAATATTGGAAAGTCTGGCACCTTGCCTATCCCTGACCTCATACTCACCTTTACCCTCTGTACATAAAGACTTTATTAGTTTCTTCTGAATTCTTCCAGATTGTTCTTTATTCAGATGCAAGGAAACACATTTATATTCTTAACCCCCCTCTTGCACCAAAAGTACATACTATATCCATTGTTGCATATCTTACTTTCTTCACTTAATGTATCCTAGAGATCTTGCTGTGGATTGAGTGCATTCCCCCAAAATTCATATGTTGAAACCTAACCCTCATGTGATGGTTATTATATGGTGAGGCCTTTGGGAGGTGATTGGGTTATGAGAGTGTAACCCCATGAATGGATTAGTGCCCTAATAAGAACAGACATGAGAGAGATCATCTCTCCCCTTTTCAGCATCTGAGGACACAGGGAGAAAACAGTTGAATGCACACCAGGGAGAGAGCCTCACCAAACACCAGATCTGCCAGATCTTGGCTTTCCCAACTTCCAGAGCTGTGGGAAATAAATTTCTCTTGTTCATAAGCCACTCAACATATATAATTTTGTTATAGCAGTCCAGACAGACTAAGACAGATCTTTCCTTATGCACATAGGGATCCACCCCATTTTTTTTTTTAACATCTGCATACTACTACGTAGGGTGGATGTTCCATAACTTAATTAGTTTCCTTTTGATGGACAACAAAGCTATTTCTTAATTTTGAATACTGTAAAATATATTACAATAGATTGTCTCTTTTTAGAATTAGAGCAAAATATAAAACACCCTGACCTCTTTTAGAGGGTAAACCCTAAGCTGATAGTAGATGCAAGTTTCCACGGCACTCCAGAGATTCATATGATAAATCAAGGTAGGGAGCCTTGCTCATCAATGTATTTATGTGTCTTAGGTTGAACCATATCCCCTAAAAACATAGGCACCCCCAGTACTTGTGTATCTGACCTTTTTTATAAATGGGTTTTCCAGGTGTAATCAAATTGAGACAAGTTCATCTCTATAAGAAGATGAAAATTTGGACACAGAAGACAGGAAGACAGGAAGAAACTGGAGTTATTCTGCCACAAACTAAGGCCAATTTGGGGCCACCAGAAACTGAAAGAGACAAGGGTTCTCCCACAGAAGCTTTGAAAAAGCATGGCCCAGGCAATGCCTTGACTTTGGACTTCCAGCAACTAAACTGAGAGAATGACCTTCTGTTTTGTTAAGCCACACAGATAGTGGCACTTTTTACAGCAGCCATGGGGAACAAGTATGCCACATTTCTAGACATGTCCTGTATTTGTCCCTTCCTGACCTGTTCCCACACATTCCCAGCAGAACAGATGCCACTCAAACATCTTCAGGGAGACTGTCTACTCACATCAAAGTTGGGATTTCAGCATTCTGTGCCCTGAAGCCTGAGACCGCGTGGCTGGTTGTGCCCCATCCCTGGCATCATCTGTAAGCATTCCAAAGCTTCTGCTGAAAAGGCATAGGGAATGTTCCAGGAATGCATAGGAGATCAGAGGTGTGGCTCCTTATTGTTGATCCATATTATTTGCACATAATCCCCCACACCCAGAGGCCTTCCCAATCCTGTCTTGCCCTACCTACCTACGTTTGGCAAACACATCTTCCTTTCTCCCCTCTTCCTCATCACACAGGGAAACAAACCCACCAGCTTCATCTACCCTAAATGGTTTTGAGCTCTCCAGAGACTACAGGCAGAAAAGACCCATTTTCAAAGTCATTTACCTGAAGAGCACCTGGAAGACTTACCTGGCAGGTTCTTCCTTCAGATTTCCTTTTAGGTGATCATGGATTTGGCAGTGGGGCACTTGGCTAATCCTCAAAGAACACAAATCAAAACGCCCCATTCTCCTGCCCCATAATTACATTATCCAGTTACTCCCCATGAGCCAGTGATAAAAGGAAATCTACTGAGTGGGTGCTCAACAGGTGGCCTTGAAGGGTTTAAATTGCCACGTGAAGCAGGACTGATGAAAGGGGTCTGCGCAGGTGCGACTTAGGCAGACCAAGAGAGGACACACTCATTGAGGGTGGGGCAGCTTGGAGCATGCACACCCCACGGTGGAGGATTAGCCAAGTGTCTCCCTGTGGTCACCTGTGGGTACTGACCCAGATGCTGAGGCAGAGCCTGGGCCAGTGTCAGGACTGGGGCAGCATCTGAAGGAGCTCTTGAGAACTTCCACTGCCTTGTGGCATGTGGTGCCTTGTATGACTGGCCCTGGGTTCACAAATCCTTTCATAGCTTCCTCTGGAGAAACCCAAAGGAGCCCTGGATGACAGCCTTAGAATGTCAGAAGGCTCATCATTCGGAGTTTAATGTCAGATACTGCTCTAGCCAACTGGTCCCATTCCTTAGTATCCATTTTCAGTTATGTGTCCCGACTCTTGTCTTGTGGAAATGAAGACTTTCCTGGGCCATATTGTTTTCTTTAGATGGAGGGACCTGTCTCCTCACAGAACTCATGTTTTGGGATGCTCTCATTGTGAGGTTCTCCATCCACTTGGGCCATCTCCACACCTGAAGCGAGTTTCTGTGGGATAACATTTATTGTTTTTCTGAACTCCTTAAATATATACCTTCTTAAATCCACTGCAGATATCCTTAAAAGCCCAGGTCTCCCTTAGCCCCCTTAGCTTTTAGGTACTCTAGAAGCAAAGGGCCACTTTCTCCTTGGGTTGCTATGACTTGGGCTATATCAAATTAGATTCAGAGACTGTCCAAAGTGTTGAGGGTCCTCATCCTCTTATCTTATCTCTGTCCTACGTGTACCCACAACAGGGAAGCACCGTCTACACACTTCCACTGCAAGGGGCTGATGGCTATCCCACCCTTTCAATCAGACCCATTTCTTTGGGGGAAAAGATAATAGTATTCTGTTGACATCAGGGGCCTAACATGACTAAAATATTTAAAGGAGGTATCTTGGTGAAGCCACTTTAACAAAGTACCATAGGCTGAATGGCATATAAATAATAGAAATGTATTTCTCACAGTTCTGGAGGCTGAGGTTAGAGATTAGGGCGCAGTGTGGTCAGGTTCTGGTGAGAGCTCTCTTCCTAGTTGCAGATTTCTGACTTCTTATTGTATCTTTATATCCCAGAAAGAGGGTGGAAGAGTTTTGTGGGGGTCCCTTTCGTAAGGGCATTAATTCCATTCAGGAAGGCACTGCCCTCATGACCTAATTACCTCCAAAGGTACCACTTCCTACTATCAGAGGTTAGGATTTCCACATAGGAATTTGGGGGAATACAAAATTCAACATCTACCTCAGAAGGGTAATGCTTGAGTTAGGTGGTAGGTTGTGGTGGGGTGGGAAGTCTCTCAGTTTTCCAACTGACTCTCTCTTTCTCCTTCCTTGATGAATACATCGTGGTGTTTGTTTGTTTGTTGGGGTTTTTTTTCAGTCCATAATTTTTAACTTACACAGCAGATTTCATGTGCTTTTGGCAGTTCATCACAGTTGGTGCAGTTACAAGTTACTATTAACCTTGAGAGATGAAAGGGTGGGGATACACGATCCTTAATGTTCTTCCTCTTTCCAAAGTTCTATTTGCCGTGAGTTCAGCCGTGAGTCCCAATCCCCCTACAGAAGGCCATATTGTCTTCCTTAGTTACTGGGCATTGGGATCCACATGTATTAGAAAATGTTGTCTATCTGCTATAACCAAAAATTGCCAAATCTCAGTGCTTACTACACAAAAGATTACTTTCTCACTCAGGACACAAAACAGCTGCTGCAACTAACTCTTGACTGGTCTCACAGATTTTCCCTTCTCCTTTGCCAGAGAGTCCATTTGTCAGCCTTCCCTGTGCTCCAGGCAGGTGGCCACATGACCAGGTTCCACCCAATGAGAGGGGAAATGGAGCTTTGAGGGCCAGGTAGGCGCACCATCTTCCCCGGTGAATGGAAAGCACTTGCTTCAGGGTCCCCCTCTTCCAATTCTTGTCTCTTCCAGCTTCTCCTGGCCCCAGGTGTTCCTTGTTTTGTGGCAACATGACTCCATTCTCTGCCTCTGTCTTCACATAGCTGTCTTCTCTGTGTGTCTATATGTGTCCACGTTTCCCTCCTCTTATAGACACCAGTACTACTGATTTCATCTCAGCCTGGTTACATCTGCAAAACCCTGTTTCTAAATAAGGCCAGAGACACAGGTACTGGGGGTAAGGACTTGAACATATGTTGTGGAGGAACCCAGCTCCACTTATAACACTTTGAAAAGCAAAGCTACCTTCCCCTTCCCTAAGTTATCATATGCATGCTAAGGCCTAAGGATGCCCTTGTCAGCATGCAATGCTTTTTGTCTAGATAATTTCAATGATTCTGGACTGCCTCCTGGCTCCAGTCCCTCCTCTCCCACTCCTTCCTTTGCATTACTGCCAATCATGTTATAAAGACATCTGTAAAAAAAAATGCCTGGCTTCCCTTGCCAATAGATACCTCTAAACACCTGTACTTAAGGAAAAAGCATATAATCCTTAAGAAATATTCCCTGTTCCTTAGCACCCATCTCATGACACAAGACACCAAGCAGAAAGATAAAAAGTTAATATGTTAAGGAACAGCAAGTAGAGGGATAAAAGGACCCCAGGCACTGGGATGTGTCACTGAGCTACTCAGCAGCTGCCAGAGCCTCCCGTTACATACCTCCAGATCCCTGGTTTTGGAGGCACTGAATCTTTTATTGTTGTTACTTGCTGGTATAGACCCTTCATGGTCTGGTCTCAACCCACTAGTCAGCCTCCATTTCCTTTCTTCATTACAAGGACTCTCATCCCCCAGTCTGTGCAGGCTTTCTGTCATTCTCAAGTCACTTTGTATTTATGCTCCTCTCACTACTTAGGGGTCTGTCTTCTGCTTCTATTCTAGTTGATATACATTCATGCCCTTCCTTCAAGATCCAGAGGTAACAGTTCCTGCTCTGAAGCCTTCATAGTCTTCCTCTGGGCACTTTGCTTCTACCCCACTGTTGGGTCAGTCTACATTTCACAGGCTGTGTTTCCCTCACAGTGTTCCCCATGATTAGAGCTGCTAGAGGTCAGGGGCAACACTTTACTTACACAGCACAGTACACAATAGGGACTTGATTGAGCAGTCCATGAAGCCTGGCCTCTCACTGGCGACACCCCTCCACCATGCAGGGAGCCCTTCTCTGAGCCTTTTTTCCTCCCATGTGCTCTGGTTCCACATTACCTCATGGGTTTCTAGAATGTCGGAGTTGGAAGAGATGGTATCATCATCTGAAGGGTTATTATGATGATGGTCGGTGAGTAAAAGAGAAGATTCCAGGCTCAAATATATTTGGGAAACACTGGGTTAAGTAAAATTTAAACAAATCTGCTGTGATTTGGGTAAGTGTTCCCAAAGGACCCTATGTTGAAGGCTTTGTCCCCAGTCTGTGGTACTGTTGGGATGTGGGGCCCAGAGGAAGGGCATTCGGTCATTGAAGACATGTCCTTGAAGGGCCCTGCCCTTGTCCAGTTCTCTTTTTTGCTTCCTGGCTGCTGTAAGACGAACAGGCTTCCTCTACCATAATGTACTGCCCCAGGACAGACCCAAAACAATAGATCAAATGACCATGGACTGAAACTTCTGAAACCACCAGGCAAAATAAAGCCCTTCCCTCATTAATTACTCATCTCAGGCATTTTGTTACAGTAGTTCAAAGTGACTAACACAAAATCCCTCCCTGGAGAACATCTCAGTTCCACCCCCACCACTATGGTAGAAACTGTTCTCTCAAAGTATTCCCTTGGACTTTGTTCTACGAATATACCACGGAACTTGCTCTTCTATAAGATCCTCATTTGACAGGTGAGAATTTTCTCCCTTGGACTACAGAGTCAAACCAGCCTGCCCATGTCGGTGAATCTCTCCATCCCACTCTGTGGCTCCTTCTTGATCTTCTCCACCACTTTCTGGCCACACCACTAATTTAGTACTTTGCATGGTGGGTCATGTATGCACTTATGTCTAGAACTAAATTATAACTTTCTAAAAGGAAGGAGCCATTTCAAAGGAGCCATTTCAACACTCTTCCAGTCTTTTCACTGTGCATAGAGTCAGTCATGTGGTCAATAATGTACTGAAAAAGGAATAGTAAATTAATGAAAGAGAGGAGATAAAATTTGATCATATTGTTTTGAAAAGTGATTGCATCTCTTTGGGGACTAGAATAGACACAGCATTATTTTTTGTTTCACTAAAAAGAAGAATCTTTCCATGACCTCATCACAGTATTTTCTTATCATCCTAATTTCAAAGGTGTTAAAACAAAAACAAATGTGTTTCTTACAATTAATGAAAGACAGTAAAGAAATGTACTCAAAGCAAATTTCAGCTCTACAGATAACCTCATTCTACTTGGAACTCATTTCCAAATTGCCCAAAGCCTCAGAGTGGGAAGGGAGTGGGAAGGAGAAAGGTTTGGAATCACAGGGTTAAAGAAAAACAGCTAAGGAAGTTCTGCCAAGGGCCAAAGTTGTGAGTGCCTTGAGGTTTTCAAGGGTGGTGGCCATTGCTGTTGGGCAGCCTCCAGCTGAAACCCAACAGGCAGGGCACACAAATGGCATCAATTAATCTGAGATTGGTAATGACATGTTTGTTTTGGATTGAAGAAATGCCGTTGTGGCTTCAGTGCAGTGGTTGGGTTGTTGTGGATGGAGGGTGGGGAGATGTGTGTCCTGGACACAGTCATGTCATGGCCCTTGGGAATGGTCCAAGAGGGTTCTGGTGTGTTTGGGGTAGTTGGGAATTTGGGGATAAAAGAATTTTCTCCAAGAAGCTCAAAGAAAGGCAGCAACTAACTGCACATCATAACCCTGTGAACCAGAGGCTAATGCTCACCTGTTGATGGCCACCAGGTATTTTCTATGGCCCCTGCCCTTTTATTGACAGGAACTACCGTGCTCCTGAGTTGATCTGCATATCTTCATGATGTTGTTTGTTTGTTTGTTTCAAGGAAGGCTTCTTTCCCTGACTCTGTGAACTCAGGGGCAGGGAAGTCATTTCCCCATTTCCAGAACACAGTCCAAGTTCACAAGTCCCACATTTCAAACCAGACCCAAGCCATCGGTGGTTTTCCTTTGGCCAAATTCAACCTTCTGCACTGGAGAGGGTGGTCTGGGGTGGAAGGGCACTTATAGGGCTTATTAAAAAGGGTACCAAAGTCTTCTGGGAGAGAAAATAGCTCTTTCCAGAGAGATTTTCATGATTAAGTGCAAATGAATCCCAAACACATGGATCAAATTTCCCTGAAATTACACACAGTTTTAAAAATTAAGGGGGAGAAAGGGAATGGTTTTTCTGGTAACCCCAAAACATCTGAAGAAGAAACACAGACACAGACACACACACACACACACACACACACACACTCATACACACACACTCTCTCATACCAATGAAAATAAACTAAACAGTGGTGTCAGAGGTTTTCTATTGGTGCAGAATCCAGCTGAGTTTGACCTTTCTTGATGAGTAAGGCTGAGACCTACCCCCCACCCCATCACCTGGTGGGACAGTCTGAGGGTGGAAGGCCTTCTCCAGCTGAGAGGCACCGCAATTTTGAAGAGGGAGGCAGGGCAGACAGGGAAAAGCCCATTTTCTGTCAGTTAAGCTTCTCCATTAGTTACCTTTACCTTTATGAATGCTGTTAAGATTTGGGCTTTAACATACATAACTTTAAATCAGTAATATCCTTCATGGGTTCATGATTTGTTGGCTCCATATGTAACCTCTTGGCCCATTAAATTGGCTCCAACTCAAATCCTGTTGTTCTTTTACTTTCAGCCTTCTTTTTGTTGAAACAGAGCGGGGTATGAGCAGAGGAAGGAGCGAGCAGAAGAAACAAGGAGAAACTAGGGAAAGAAACAAAAATGGGATTCCTTCTACTGAAATTTCTAAATGTGGAATTCATTGTCTGTACTGGCTTCGAGGCAGAAAAAAATACTAAGACTTTAAATATTTGTTGAAGTCTGGATTTCTCCCTGCACCGTCTCCCCCACCAGTCGCTCTTGTAAAATTAAAGCTGAAGCTAGCAGTTCGCGTCTAACTTTTGAAATGTCACCGGCAATGCTGCTATTATTTCGATTTTCTGGGCAACGCCCGGCGGTTCCCTGCTGCAGCTCAATTAAGCTAACTCTGCTTCTTGCAGATCTGGCCTGACAGCTGCATTGAATTTGGGTTCATTGGTTGATTTATCTGGACTGCTGATGTATAGCCGCATGATTTAGGAGCGCAAAAGACCCTGGAATGCACCGAAAAAGCAATATATGCATTATTATTAATAATAATAATAAAGATAAATGTCAGCCCCAAGTGACTCTGGTGGCCCTTGCCACTCCATTTACCATTTTAACGGTGGCATGTGGCCCCTGCGTGGCACTTGGTTCTGTCTGGTGCCTTCAAGGAGGCTAAGAAAAGGTTATTTGTCAAATGCTAGGTCGGAGTGGAAGGGGGATATTTTCAAAGCTCTAGGTCAGACCAGCCCAGCTGCATTCCTGTCCCTGTCATTGAACGAGCTGAACTTTGTCACATTATTAAGCTGTCAGCAACGCCAGGGCGTTGTTTAGATTTCTGGTGGGAACTCCTCACACATGCTCTGGGGCTCCATGGGGATTTTATCAACACCATTGTAAAACATGCACAAATGAGCTGTGCTGGAATTGCCCTGGGAAGACCAGGCTCCCTCAACCTCATCGGGCAGGAATGGAAATACCAGAGCCGGGCTCTTGTGCCACCCACAGGCAACCTCCCTGATGCCCTCTGCAAACACCACCAACAGCAGGTCCCTTGCTCTGCCCCGACATTTCTCCCTGAAAGTAGATGACTGAAAGTTCTACCTTGACCTTGGCCAGATTAGATGCCAAGAAGCTCAGAGTTTGGATACATGTGGAGATGATATGGCTCAAGGACCGCGACTCAAGTCACGTCTACCCTTGGGCTTCCTTGCTTGTCTCTTTTCCCTCTGTGGGTCTTCCCTTACCCCTAAGGTTCGAATGCTCTCATACTGTTAGTCCTCCAGCCTGGCAGCTGGGAAAACTCCGGATGCAAACTAGAGAAGTTGAATTGTCAAGGATTCTGGGGCGCACTCTCTCCACAAGGAAGGCCTCCATTCAAAGGAAGCTGACAGGTAGAGCCATGCTTCAAGGTTTCACTATCAGCAATGAGACTCGGGAAGGGGCTCAGGATTGGGGGATTCCAGCAGCCTTCAAATCATACAATGCACTCAGCCCACATGTCGTGGAACTGCCTCCACACAGTGGATATGGGCTGGGAGAGGAGCCAGGGCAAAAAGACGAATGGTAATGGAGACACCTGCAACAGAGCGCCAGGATCCCTCCAGTCTGAAAAGAAACCTAGACAGCAGCAAAGCAGCATTCTCCTCACCGACAACCCCACCAACCCAAGGAAAGAAGCATGCTCCAGGACATTCAAGGCCACTTGGAATCTGTGAAAACATCGGGAGAGCTTTGAGCAGTGTCAGGGGAAAAAACAGAAAATTTCCCCTACTGACTTTGTGGCCTCAGGCCATGACCATAGGCACAATGGATATATATTGGATTTTTTTGTGTGTGTGTGTGGTACTGGGGATTGAACCCAGGGCCACGTGCATGCTAGGCAAAACACTCCCCAACTTTTACAATGCATATATGTAAAAGCAGAACATGCCTCCTAGACTGAAATGAGGATCAGATGAGACAGTGCAGATTGCAATGCTGTGTATACTCCCCCAAACAGTAGGCACTCAACAAATTGTGGCTCTTGTGATGATTCCCCACCACAGAATAGCAGATCATTTTTTTCTGTTATATCACATGCATGAACATCGGAAGACAATAAACCACTTCCTCAGACTAGACCACAGGCGATCACTTTAGAGATAAACACTGTTTACTCTTAATACATCTTGGAGGAATATCAACCATTTGACCATCCTTAGAAACTATTCTTAGGGTCCCTTTAACCTATTAAAAATTATTATGGGTTAGGGAAACAGATAGATGGACAGTTGGATAAATAATGTAATATATGGATGAATAAATAGGTGATTTATGTGAAGTATGAAGAATGTGAACATCATATATGAATATCCTTTCATACATATGGAACTGGGCACAGAAATAGATGATGAATGGATGGATTATATGCTATGGATATTATGTGCACTTCTGCATATATTTTTATCTATTTAAATGTATGGACATGTTTATATAGAAAATTCACAAGTTGATGGATGATGAGTGGATAGGTAGAGGGATAGGTAGATGGGTACATGATGGATTGATGGATGGATAGATAGATGGCTAGATGGGCAGTAGATGAATCTGTGACAGATGATTCATTGTCATGTAGAATCCCACAACTCTGATGTTCTGTTTTCTAAAGAAATCATAAGGCAGGCCTGGGTACTCCTCAACACACCTGGCTCTTTCAGCTCAGGTGTGGGGCTGCTCCAAGTCCTGGACCTGTCTCTGCCATTAACCAGCTGGGTGAATTTGAGAAACACACTCAACTCTGTAGCCACTAAGGAAGGTTCACTAATGATTCAGTGCTTCTCAAACTTCCATGATTCTTTTTCAACTTGCATGATCAAAACCAGAGCAAAGGAGTTGGAGCCACTGTTCAGAATCCACAGGCTGCATGGGGCTGAAACAATGTAGGCAGGGACACTTCCACACAGAGCGACCCATGCCTAAATAGAAACACATGGCCTCTTCCCCTCCCTGTTCCAGTGCACACAGATCATGGGTGGTCCCCACAGGGAAGTGGAAAAGAACATGTACCTGCTCAGAGGATTTTTTCCACACAAGAGCCCCAGACCTTTCTCTGGACCTCCCACTGCTGACAATTTGGTCCATCACACTGCAAAGAAGAATTCAAGAAGGGGAATCTTCTCCTAACAGTCTCTTGTTACCACCACTGAGATTTGGCTAACAACTTCATTAAATTGGGTCCATGCGGGCCCTGGATGGATGTTCTGGGCACAGCAGGTGGAAGCCACAGACCTGTCACAGGACACGAAGGCCTTATAATATTTCTTCCTTCGTCATGTGGTGTTAGGTATTGTTAATAACCATCACAGATGCGGCCACATTTGTGAACAGGCAAAGCCAGAGGAAAATAAATGGCCAACTTTGAGCACAAGACACTGAGATACTGAGAGAGGTCGCTGACATCCCATGGCTCCAATGGACTTAGATTAAGGAGACCTGAGTTGCACCTCACTTCTGCCAGCAGGATGGTTTTCTCATTGTGCCATCTCCTCAGCTGTGGGATGGGAAAAATGATGATTATACTTGCCATGGGTACTTTTCAAAGAAGTCCTGATGATTAAAAATAAGTGGAATTGGGGCCTTTAATAACACCTGTCCCCAAGAGGATTAAATAAAATAATATGCAATGTTCTTGATACTGAGGCTGGCATATAGCAAGAACTCAATAATTATTTGCTGTTGTTATCATTGTCAATATGTCTTCCTTTTAGATGTGCTGGATGCTAAGCTAGAGGCCATAAAACCAGTATTACATGTAGTCCTCACAGTTTAAAGGGGGAGAAAGTGTTTTGTACATTTGACAGGTGAGGAAACTGAGACTCAGGGGGCTACTTACTCCCAAGTCCTCTAGTCAAGGATGAAGCTCACACCCAGGATCTGTACCTCCAAAGTTAATGTTTTCCCATTTCTAATGAAATAATGTGTGTGAAAGCACAGTGTTGTTGATAATGCTTATTGCCGTTACTTCACTACAGACCCTGGCTTCTAGTATAATCACTATAAATGAGGACACGTTTGGCTACATGCAACAGTATGTTCAGAAATCAGTGGCCCAGACGATGAAAGTGTTAAATCATCTTACAATAGGATTGCCACTGGCAAAAGGTATAAAGAGAAAGGTATTCTAATCAGAGCAAAAGTCACAGGAGAAAGTGGGAGGGGCCTAGGTGTGGTGTGCAGCTCAAGTAGTTATGAGACTGGCTGGCCACTGCAGGCTCCAGTGGGGAGCAGGGAGAGGTGGGCTGCAGAAGGGCATGGGCCCTGAGTGCGGGTAGGAGTGGGGCCCTTACAATAGAAACACCTCCTATTATAGGTGTTTCTAGGCTTGGTTCAGTAGCTCCATAAGGTCAGAACAACAGGAATTTGGGTAGGAATTTCCATGACTCTCCAGCCTTCCCCTCATGGCTGCAAGATAGCTGCCAAAACCCCAAACATCATGTCTTCCATATCACAATATCCCAAGAAGGAAGGAAGAGATCAGGAGTGCTTTTCTTCATGTGCCTCTGTCTTAGTCCATTTTTGCTGTTATAACGTAACACTGAAACTGGGTAACTTATAATGAACAGAAACTTATTTCTTTATGGAGGCTGGGAAGCCCAAGACCAAGGGGCTATCATCAGACAAAGGTCTTCCCTCTATGTCATTCCATGGTGGAATGTGAGAAAGAAATGGAAGGTAAAGTTGTCCTTTATATTACACCCAATACCATCCACAAGAGTGGGGTCCTCATGCCTTCATCATCTGTTCAAGGTCCCACTTCTTAATATTGTCACAAAGGCAACTAAATTTCAATGTAAGTTTTGCAGGAGACAAGTAGTTAAACCAAGACAATATCCTTTTTTAGAAAATTATTTGGAGATGCTTGCTTCCCAGAGCCAGCACAAACCCAGAGACTAGACATGGAGGTGGGAGGAGAGGTCCAGATAGCTGTAGCAGCGTTCATTTAGATCTTATTGGCTGAAGAGAGTCACATATCTATCCCTGGACCAATAACTGGTAAAGGGGAGTGGCTGTAGTTGACTAGACCAGTCACATCCATCTCCTGAGACAGGAGTACTGGAGTTCTCTCCTTGTCAAGAAGGAAAGGGGATGGCTACTGGTAACCAGCAATTCCCCTACATAGCATCCCCACTCCTTCCCGTGGCCCATGCCCTTCTGCAGCCCACCTCTCCCTGCTCCCCACTGGAGCTGCAGTGGCCAGCCAGTCTCATAACTACTTGAGCTGCACACCACACCTAGGCCCCTCCCACTTTCTCCTGTGACTTTTGCTCTGATTAGAATACATTTCTCTTTATACCTTTTGCCAATGGCAATCCTATTAAAGCCCAGTCACAATTCATATCTTCCCCCAAGAGGCTACTCCACCTTCTCACAAACTCAGGAACACTAATGCTGTAGTTTGGAAGAGGAGTGTCTAGTATGGTGGTTAAAAGTGAAACCAGGCAAAGGACACGTAGCTAATTATCAAAGAAAAGGAAATGGGTAGAGAGCACTCCCCATCACCTGGTTGCTAACAACCTTGTGGGGAAGGGAAGGACCACATTTTCCAACACAAGCAAGCACCCCCTGGATGGCTGTCTTCCTGCCCTTTTGGTCATGTAGGCAAGATGAGAGGATGTGAGAAGAAAGGAATCCTAAAATCTATAAAAGGGATAAGACACTCCCCACTACCTCAGGCAGCAGCTCTGGACCCCCTCCTCTGGAGAGGAGTGTCAATCTCTCTCTCTCTCTCTCTCTCTCTCTCTCTCTCTCTCTCTCTCTCTCTCCTTTAAATAAAATGTCTTTCCTGTGCTTCTCTTGGCATTTCTTCAGTGTTCAATATTCAACACCAGGGGAACAGGGACCCAATCCTGATTTTTCAAGACTTATTTAAAAAGCACGGATTCTAGAGATACTCTGCTAATAAGTGAATCCTTTCTACACTATCTCCTAGGTATGTGACCTTGAGAAAGTCACTTGGTCTTCCTGGGTCTCAGTTTCACCATATGTAAATGGGGTTAACATTGGCACCTACTTTATAGGATAGTTGTATAGGCTAAAAGGGTTAATGTAAAATGACTTTAGAGCAGTGTCTGACACACAGAAATGACACTTATGTGTTCTCTTTGTATTTTTGAATTATCCCTCTGCAACCTAACTTATAGATCATAGGACTGCAGAAGATTTTCAAAGTCAATTCCCATAACCCTTATAAAGATCAAGGGACAGAGTTTAAAATGGACTTTTCCAAGTCATAATTGGCAATTATTTACCGTTGGCAAGTCATTGAAAAACAGACACTTGTGAAAGTGACAAGGGTGTTCTTGGGGAAATTTTTTGGGAAGTTTAAGAGCCTTTAGACCAGGGTTTCTCAAGGCCTAGGATTTCACCACCATTAGAATCCCATGGGAACATGTTTAAAATGATCATAAGGGACCCCATTTCAGATCCTCTGAATCAGTCTGTCTTGGGCAGGAGCTCAGATGATTTGTGAGTGAAGATTGGTACCCATGGCTGAGGGGTGGCCACTTTCTTCAGACAGAAGGTTAACACAGGCGATGCCTAGAACAGGAAGTCATCTCTGAAGACCAAACCACACTCCCATGGGAACATGAATGTAGACTTAGGAGGGCATATGGTGAAAGGATCTCTTAGGCTCTATCTAGTTCAGTCACCCTCACTGAGAATCCTGTAGGACTTTAGAGACTGAAGTATTTGTTCAATATGATGAATTTTCTTGAAGGAGTCATGTTGAGTAATGAAGAAGATGGGGAGGGGGCACCAAGACCCAGCCTGTCACTCAACTTTCAATCTTGGGAATTTTTCCCAGGGTTAATTCAATTTAAAATGTCACTGGAGAAGTCTGAAAGTCTGGACAACTTGGAGGAAAAAATGGGATAAAAGATTCCAATGTTAATTTTCTGTTATATTATAAATTATCACAAACTCAGCAGTTAGAAATAGCCTTCATCTATTGTCGGGCAGCTTCTGTGGGCCAGCAGCCCAGACACTGTTCAGCTAGATCCTCTGCCTGAGGATCTCTCAGAAGTTGCACTACAGCCAGGGCTGAAGGCTGATCTAAATGTTCGACTGGGGAGGAATGTTTCTTGCAGATTCATGGCAGTATTCAGTTCCTTACAAGCTGTGCAACTGTAGACCTCAGTTTCTTGTTGACTGTTAGCCAAAGACTTCTTTCAGGTCCTTGCCATACCGGCTTCTCCAGCATGGCTCCTTACTTCATCAAACCCAGTGATGGAGTCCACTAGCAAGAAGGAAGTGACAATCTCTTTAATCTAATCATAGAACCTAATCAATGCTGCCCTATTCCATAGATTATAAACAAGAAGGTGTTATGGTTTGGATATGAGGTGTCCCCCAAAAGCTCATGTGTGAGACAATGCAAGAAGGTTCAGAGGAGAAATGATTTGGTTGTAAAGCTCTTAACCCAACCAGTCATTTAATCCCCTGATAGGGATTAACGGAGTGGTAACTAAAGTGGTAGGGTGTGGCTGGAGCAGACTGGAATTGAGGTGTGTCTTTGCGGTATATATTTTTTATCTGGAGAGTGAAGACTTTCTCTCTCTGCTTCCTGATGATGTGAATGGCCTCCCTCTGTCGCACTCTTCCACCATGATGTTCAGCCTCACCTTGAGCCCTGAGGAATGGAGCTGGCTGTCTATGGATTGAGACCTCTGAAACCGTGAGCCCTCAATTAAATCTTTTGTCCTCTACAATTGTTCTGGTTGGATCTGTTAGTTACAACAGTGAAAAACTGGCTGAAACAGAAGGGGACTGTGCAAAGCATGAATATCAGAACATAGGAATCATTGGGAAGTCTCTAGAGACTGCTTATCACAACCCATATATTGAAAAATTGAAACATTCCTCTCAAGGGGGTTGACACCTTGAAGAGAACTACAGATGATGCAAATGTTACATGGGCAGAGTTATGTCAATCCATGTGTATCACCTCTGAAATTACTTTATTACATTATCACTTTATAATTATTCACAAAATACTATTGATAACTGACTATAGGGAGATGTTTCCAGGCATACAAGCTGAAGGATAAAGGGGACTACCCTCAAGATGTTTTTAGTTCAAAAGGAGGGATAAATTACTCAAGTGCCTGGTGTTCAATTCCTGATGCCAAAATTCTCACTCTGAAAGGAGTCCCTACCATTTCCAGGAGCAAAAGCTCAGGATCTTCTATGGTCTTCTATTAAAATCAAATTTATTGTCCCTGGAAGGAGAACGCAAGTGATACACTATAATTTAGCAAGTTTGGCTGACAGTCACAGAACAGATATAAATTGAAACACAAATTCAGATTATGGTGGCAGGCTGTTGGGGCAGTCCCGCCCAGCCCTTGAGGATTTCAGAAGGTGACTTCCATGACTGGGGAGAGAGGCTGTGTGACCAAGAGTGCTGGAAGGGCAGAGGAAGGGAAGGGAAGTAAGCACCAAAGGAACATTCTTCACCAACATCTCTGTCTGGGGGTGGACTCTGGTTTCAATCAATAAAAAGTTGGCAAAGAAAGGTGATTGGTAAAACATGGAACCTTTTAACCAAAGTCCACCACCTCCAAACATTATTGATGAAAAAGGAAGTAGCAAAAGTGGCATCATTAATTGTTTTTATGCATCTAACAAGTATTTATTGAGTGGCTACTTGGTACAAAGTGTGCTGGCCCTGTCTCACAAGCAGGACAATTCCATGCCCCCTTTTAATACTTGGAGAGAATTATTCTACAGTTCACACGGGAATGCTGCCAAAAAGGATAAAGCGTGGCTCCAATCCTCCTTTCATGGAGTTCTCTGTGAGTGAACAATGAGAGAAGCCAGCCTGACATTTATAAAGTGGGAGCCTCTGTGAAAAGTGCTTCTTGGAAAGAGAGCAAGAAGAGAGGGGCCCAGGGATTTAGAGCAACATCTGATAATGATGCTAAACGAGCTGCTCCTGGTAGGGATTTGAACTTGTTCACTGAATCCTAATTGGTGTGGGAGAAACTGAGATGCAGAGATGAACAAACCATCCATTTGAAAGGAGGTGTGAGGCTTCCCCCAGAGCCAGCCCAGAGATGGGGATACCAGGCTTTCCGGGCCAGGAAGGTGGCAAAGAACATTCTCCAGCTGAGGCTCCTGAGCAAAGTCAATTGCATTATTCTTTTCCTAAATTTTACAGTTGGAAGTAGAGAGGAGAGAATGCTTTCCCTGAGCTGCTTAATTATTTTTGTATCTCAAGCACCTGAATTTCTTAATTAACATTACAGGGTTTTAGTTAGTCATTCTAGTCAAAACCATGCCCCTACAACTAACTCTGCCGCACTATCCACTAAGGAAAAAAAAAGTTCATGATGAAGTCTTCATGTGATGTGTACTGTGCTGTCTGCTGAGAAGGATCCATCACCAACAAAAGGTAGGTAGCATTTATTCTTGTGTCTGGAAAGTTTTAACATCACCATTTCAGTCAATCATAAAAAACATGACTTTTCCCACTAAATTATAATAGAATCACAAACCAAGAGGCAGTCACATCAATTATTCTAGGAGATAAGGAGATAGAACTTGACAGTGAGAAGCTTCACCTCAGGAGTATATGGGCCAGAGGCAGCTGGAACTTCTCTTCCTTCCATGGCTCTAGGAATCATAGCTGGCCTCAAGGACCACCCCCCCTCCACAAGCAAGCACCCCATCACCCATCCTCTGTCTTTTCTTCATGCTGAATTCAGTAAATAATTAGCAAAAATTGTCAGTCCAACATACCAGCCCAAGTTTTGTGCCCAACAGTGCAACAGAAATGAAGATCTAGACTTTTCCTTTGTAGGGCAATTTAATCCCTTGCATAGCTTTAATTTTGCTCTCTTTCTTTGAAAAGGAAAAAGAGAGCAAAGGACTCTTTCCTGCTTTTCATTTCAGTAGGTTAAAAATGCAGTAACTTGGGGGAATAAAATTGAATCTGTGAAAAGTATATTAAATCAGCCACATATGTAATGAAAAAGGAATTGTCATAGTTCTATTTGTTTTGCAATTATGTAAGAATCAATAGCAAAGAAATGAAAATAAAGTCTATGTATGGTCCCTTGGGAGACAAAAACCATTCCAAGATACCTCTCCCACATCCAAATATTTTTTTTCCCTTTGCCTGTACTGGTCCTTCTAATTTGTGTCAGTTCAGGAAAATCACTTATGCCAATGAGAAGTGCCCAAATCAGTGTCTTTGACCTAGACCAGCCTCCCAGTGTGGGCCCATTTTCCTTGGCATTTATAAGCTCTCAAAATCCAGCTCTTGCTGTGGAGCCAGCATGGAGAAAAGGCTCAGAGACAGATGGCTGCACCTCTGCATTGGAGTTCCAGGAGAACTGCATTTGGAACAGACATCTAACCTCAAGGGCTCTGGGGGGAAAAGTTTGAAACTTCCAAAGAGCTTAGAACTCTTGAGACTCTGATCACAATGATTGACTCATGGCCAAATGGGATGAGATGCTGTTTCTCAATTAGTGGCCGGACAAGGAGTCTTTCTTGGGGCTAATCTTCTCATATCTTGCAGAGATGTTGAATGATACCCATCAGGGCTGAGGGGAGAGACACTGGCTAACTTAGTGGTGGCTTTCTGCCCGGGTTTATGTTCATGATTTTCCCTTAATATTTTGATTTCTATCCCTATTTTAATATTTGTGATCTTAACACCATTAGAGAGCAAAGATGTACACATAACACACTGCAATTTACTCTCCTGACTTTATGTAATCCTGTCATTTGTGTTATCTCACATTTCCAACATGTAGTGGAGGACTCTACATTAAGAATGATCAGAGTAGCGTTTTATGAGATATGAATACTGGGAAGTGGGGACAAGTCACATCTATTCCAAGTTCTTCCTGCTACCTTGACACTACATGTGACCTGTTCTTCCTGCTACACGTGACCTATATCAAACCTGTCAGATTGGCCGAAATGTTACTAGAAAATGAGTCATCTCTGAATTTTACAATAAAAATCAACGTGGAGATCCTCTGCTATTCTTCTTTTTAGAAACCAAGAAAGGGTGCAAAATGTGCCCTGCTTACAACAAAGTTGGGGCCAATGCTAAGTGTGTGGGACTCCTTTCTTCATACTGGGCTGCCCTCGGGAAGCTCAGGCTGACATCATGGAGAGACATAATAAGCATCCAACACATTCATTCTCAGACTTTTTGCAATGGCCACTTTATACTTGAATATAAAAATCTCTGTCCTGTTTCCCAGAAGGCTCTACGTCCTGACCCCTGTGGTGTCTATTCTCCGGTGTCCCTTCTTATGCACAACTATCTCCTGGTCCTGCTGGACAGATACTTGTCCAGTGGAATTGAACTTCTCTGCCTCTGCTGTAACTTTCCCTTGAGTGATCTAACAGCTCTTCCCATGTGCCTGTGCACGAAGAGAGAAACCATAGTTAGCAAGAAGAATCCGAGTTAAAGGAAACATGAATATTCTAAAAGTGGAGAATATATTTTAGCTCACGAAGCAGAGCTGATCTGGAAATAATCTGGTTTCGATATGCCTCTCGTGTAACCCTTCAAATATAAGAACTCACTATCTCTAATTTCTTTTGTTGCAATTTTCCAATAAAATCTGGCAGTGGCCCAAGTTCTCAGAAGACTAATAGGGATAAGAATGTCCCTGATTTTCCTTCAAAATGAGAAATCATTTCAACGTGAGGAGCCCAGCCACAACTGGCACAATCCCCATGGGTCTCTGGATTTCAGGAAAGGGAGTTGGGCCTCTCTCTGGCCATCCCAGCAGCCTCCCAGACTTATAATTATTCAGTCAGCAGCCCAGAATTGTGGCCTACTTAGTTTTCTCTAAAAGCACTTAAGGACAGTTTAATGAAAGGAAAGAGCAGCAGAGAAAGGGGAAAAATGCTTTTTTTAGGAACTGAACAAAATATCATGTTTTCTTCTCTCTCTCTCTTTTTTCCCTTTTTGCAATATTTCTCCTCAGAGAAAATTATAGTCTTTAGGGCCAGCAATGTGCTCTGTATGTTTTGCTTATTACAGTGGTTAAAATGAGAACCACGGGTGATGGAGTATCATTATAACATTCTTGATACCCCTGATATATTTGTGCAAACATAGTTGTGGGCCGCATATGCACAACGATGAACCAATGTTGTCCGGAGAAGATTCCCCTTGTCTTTGTTTATTTGCACAGCCTCTAGCCTTACTCTGGAATCCAGAGTTTGTCCTCCTTTTCACAGTTTCTGCCTCTTCAAACTATCCTGTTCTTTAACTGATCTTCTTTTCCACCTCTCTCAAGCAGCCTTGAAATGTTTCTGTGCCAAACAATTTGCAAAGGAAATGGTTCAAGTTAGAAACGGAGTAAAATGGAGTCTGTAATCACAGCGTAGGATTTCCAGTTGTTACCACTTCATTCCCTTTGGTTGGTATCTGTGTCTTTCTCTATTTTCTGTTCCTGTCAGTTGGAGCCCAGAAAGAGGCTCTCCCCCCTCCTCTACAAGGGGCCAGAGAGCCCAAAATTAAAAACATCCACACCACCACTGGACAGCACTGAGAAAGACAGACATGAAATATTAATAAGATCAGGCAGAAGCAGCACCACAGGAGAGCACACACGGGCAGGCCCTCTGAGTGGGGGAGAATTGCAGGAAGGCCCCAAGGAGAATCTGAGCCCTGAGAGATGACTGAGGTCTTGGAAAAGGTGAGAGAAGGGAAGAGAACTTTCCAGACAAAAGGAGCAGTAAGTCAGGGAGGACTGTGTAGGAGGACCACTGTCCTCTGGTGGACCAGCTCACTGCAGACATTCTCAGACTCCATAAGAAAACTGTCTAAATGGCATCACTTACATTCTGTATAGGCGGCTGTGCCCATTTTGTTGGCCTCTGGAAATGCATATTTCTGAGTTTAAGCCTTTTTCTTAAATGTAGGTTTCTCCTCAGTCATTGGATTCTAACTGGGAACAGAAACACTTTGATAGTCTGACAAAATGGATGCTCTCCTCAGAAAAATTAACATAAGCACAAAATTATAATTTTAAGGGTCCCCTGAAGTTCCCTCATGAAGCTGAGGCTAAACATCTGACCAAACTGTCTGCAGAGACAGACTGATTTTTATTCATCTTAGTAACCAATGCCCCGAACACAGTAGCTAGTAAATAAATGTTGAGTGAATGAGTTCTGCACCTTCCTCACTTTTCAGCCCTAAGGCACTTCCATCAATCTGCCCTCCCAGGGCCATGGATTCACCTTACCTGCTGCTCCCAGGTACCCGACACAGAGGATCTCTCTAGGACATGCTCATTGAGATTTCTGTTCCTATCCTGGCGTCCTAGAACTTGTTCTTTTCATGAATCTACCTCCCCATCTTTACTTGTCCATCTTGCATCTTATGTCATAAGGCTCTGACTGGCATCTCAGATGGTAATCACCTAAAGGACTGGCTTTGAACTAGAGATCCTCCTGCCTCAGCCTTCCCAGCCGCTGGGATCATAGGCATGCGCCACCGTGCCTGGCCGATCTTGTTTTCTAAACTGAAGTGTCTCCATGAAGATAACTAAAGCCCAGAGAAATGGAATGTGTGTCCCATTTCTTCAGCCCGGAAGGCCAAAGGAGAGGATATTTTGCTAGAAGGAAGCTCCTAGCATCCACCTGCGCATACTCCATGTTAAAAAAGGGTATCCAAAAATTAGGAGTAACACAAAATGCATTGACTTCCCGACAGCTCAGAGTCATGCCAGAGCATTGTCTGACAAGCCTTCCTCTCAGTCACCTGATTCTGTTCTGGGAATTTTAAAAAGATTTTTTACTTATTTAATATTGATTAAGAGCACAGATTCTGTAAAGTTAGATATTAACTTGTAGAAGATTAATAGATTGCATGTACTTTTTATTTGGTACAAATGCAAGCAACTTCTGTCTGATAGAAAAGATAACTTGCAAAGCTTCCGGTGTTATTGTCTCTTAGGGCATCAACTAGCTTTGTATTTGAAGTTTCTATCTTAATTCAGCAAGCTCTGTTTTGTTGTCTATATGTATTGTCCTCTCTTGTATTCTCTTTCAAACTAGGGTTAGCATCTGGCAAAATTCCTGATTAATGAATTGAATAAATCTTTGACTTATGCTCACCCTGTCATTGTAGGGGAATTCTTATTTTAATTTTTTTTTTTAAACTATCAGCTACATTTCAATGAGGAGCAGCAGTCAAGGTCAGAATATTTTAACACTCGGTGCTGGAGAGCTGCACTTCTCAGATTCTGGCATGCGCACAAATTACCTGATATCATGTTAGAATGCAGATTCTGATTTGGCAGTTCAGGTGGGTACTTCTCCCAATCCTTCAGGTAGTGACAGCTCTGCTGGCCAATGGACACTACTTTAGAGGGTCTGCAGAATGCAAACTGTCCCCACGAAGCCTCCACGGATGGTGCCCCCTCCCTGTCCTCTACTCCCCATACTCATCTCCTGACTACCGAGGAACTGGGCTGGGTGGGGAGTTTCTTGGAACTTTGAGGGGAAGAGTGTGTGGAAGCGGGTGGGTAGGAGGGTGGGGAAACATAAAGGAAATGAAGTGATTCATGCTCAAGTGCGATTGCGTGAGCATTAAAAGCAATCAGAGGGAAACACAATCTCTCCGCCACAGGGGGAACGTCCAGCTTGGAGCTCGCGGTCCAAGCAACACAGCCTCCACCCACCCAGGGCACCGCCCAGGGTCTTCACCAGGGATCCCTCCGCGGCTGTCAAGTGCATGGCCAGTTCCCAGGCTTCGTGTTTTCTATGGCAGTTGAGCCGTGCGCGCCTCCTTTGGGAAGGAGAGAGGTGGGTCCCCTTTGTTTTCAGTGGGCTGGTTTCAACACTTTGGTGGCCTGGCTGCTCTGCTGTGTGCTGTCTTGTGTCTTGGTACACTAGTATTTTTAATCCTTCCCATTTCTTGGAAACACAGAGATCTCAGAAACTCCAAGAAACACCCAGTTGGTTTAGTTCACTGCTACCCGGGGGCCTTTCCTAAGGAAAGAGGCACATGTTCCCAGGGAGGAGGGGAGAGCTTTGGCCCTGGGTCTCAAAGCCTGTTCCTATGCTGGTAGGCGATTGGATGAGAAAGGGAAAGAAAAATAGAGTGTAAGAGCGGCAGAGGGGGGCTGACAGAGAACACAGGACAGACTTGTTGATGGAGTTAGATTTATTCCATGAAAGAATATTCTGAGAATATATTCTGCCTTTTGGGAGGTGGTGGTAATCTTCACTGAAATGACACCCGCAGTACATGGTGGTTGCTTTGTTTGTGTTTTTATGTCCTCCTCCAATAAAACAAAAATCTGACAACCCCAAGTTAGTCCTCCAATTTAGGAAGGGATTGTTCTTCGTAGCAAAGTCACACACTAAGAATAAGAACCACTTGCCCTGGGCTCTTGGGCAGCAGATGAGGCCTGCCTAGGTAACTTAGTCGCCTTAGTGGCCCTCTTCCAGCTGTCTGGAAAACCAGCCCTTGATTAATGGGCTGGCAGCACAGGAGCTAGAGCAGACTTCCTGCCAGTCTTCCCTCCTTCCATCACCAGTCTGCTGGGAGGGAAGCAATGATCAATGAAGCCAGTAATGAAGTATCTCCCCCAGTCCTTTAGTGTAAAACTGGAAGACCTAGGAATGAGTCTTAGTGCTGCCACTTGAAAAGTCCTTGAACTTCTGCAAGTGTTATGATCTTTTTGAAGCTGAAATATATTCAGAGTTGCCAAGATCATAAAATCAGTAACATGCATGAAGAGCTCTGTAAAATGAAAAGAGCTGCGAAATATAATGTATCGTTACAGGGCCCTTCCCTCCACTCACCACTTTTCTATATATACATAAAACGCTGTCGAGTGGATAGGCACAATTTCCTGCTCACTGTGCCCACTTTTGGTGGGGGACAGTTAAATGATCTTCACTGACTTCCAATTATTCACTAGGTTTTAAGGATCTGGAGTCTATCAGGACATCAGGAGCCATCCAGGTAATTCAAATGTGTATTCAAAATCAATAACCACAGCTTTGTAAAGCCTGAGGTAGAGGAAAAATGTATAGCTAACTTGGTAAGTGACAGATTACCAAAGGCTCTAAGATAATCTCATTTAGCTCCAAAAATGAAATTGAGTATTAATGTTACCAACCACACATGAAAAGCAGGGATTCTAGAGATCAAATTACTGCCACAAATCACTTACCATCAGTAAGTGACAAGGATGCCACCCTCATTCCAGCAGATTCTGAAGCCCACTCTTAACCTGATAGCTCCACCCTCATCCCCTGTGCTGAGAACCAACACCCAGTCCTCACTCACTTGTCAAGGGGGAAATTCTTTGGTTGGGTACCCAGGCCTCAGATTGTCCCAGTTCTACCACTTACCCAAAGTATAACCTTGCACATGTCACTTCTGATAAGTCCTGCACAGTTCATGGGAGAAATAAAAAATCTTCTCAATTTCCAAGGAAGCAAATGCATGAGACTGACACAAATACTTTGCATCTGTAAAAATTGCAATACTTAACTTTCTCTAATGAACTCATCATTAGCTAGATGTTACTTTTTGCTGTAAATTAAATGTAAATAAAATGTCATGTATTTTTCTTAGTAGAGCTGGTAAATGGAACTGCCCATACTTTAAGGGTTAAATAAAGTATTTTATATATTTATGTTGAATATTAGCTAACTTCTTGGACCAATATTGGACATTATGCCATCAGTGTGCATTAGTTGTAACACACACATCTGTTACCAAAGCTAAACATCTAACCAGGGGAGTGGAAATATAATATAATAAAGAGAAAGTATACACGAAGAAAACTGAACTCCAAAATGCTTCAAATTACAACATGATGCTTTCCACTTTATTTAATCAAGTCCTTTCTTATAACTCAGTTAAAATGAGAGGGAAGAGAAGAGAGGGAAAGTAATACTAAAATTTATTCCTAATTTTAACTCTAAAGTACACAATAATCATAGTGATTTGGTGAAATAGAAGTTTCCAAAGCAAAAAAGAAAAGAATAGTTCTGTGTTTTTCCTTCACGGCTTCTCTTCAAGAAGATAAGTACAGAAACTTTACCTTAATCATTTTAATATTCTGACCTTAGAAAATGAAGATGTTGGTAATGTGCACATGTATGCTTTAAAAGGGATGTGGACCCCAGATGGTGAGTCTGGATGACCAGGATCAGTACTGGAAAGTTCACTGGAGTTCTCAAAGCTTTTAGACAGAAACAAATTAGGCTGACAGAATATTTCAATTACATCTAATGAAGTGACCCATGTATAGACTAAAAAATCCATATGTTCCCTCTATGTTAGTCCACGATTGACTTTAAAATGGGAGGAAGAGACAGAAACTAAAACCTGGGCATCTATAAACTCCTTGACCTTGTCTATCTCACAAGCCATCTCTTTTCCTTCCTTCAAAACCCTTCTGCCCCACAGTCCTAAAAGATGGCAGGAGCCAGCAATGACTCTGCCCCTGAAGGCAGCAAGGAAGCTACACATCCCCTCCTTGAAGGTGTCCCTGTCCTCTTACAGGAAGCTTCCAATACAAGGACATCCACTAGAATAGGGGTCAGCACGTTACCATTTTTTCCCCCTAAATGAAGTCATGTTGAACACAGCCACCCAATTTGTGTACATATTGTCCAGGGCTGCTTTTGTACTACAAACATAGTTGAGTGGTTGCAATTGAGACCAAATGGCCACAAAGCATAAAATATTTACCTTCATAGGAAACGTTTGCTGGATGCTGTCCTAGAAATAGCTCCAGTTTGGAGCACAACTGTTTGCATTTTATAAACTCTGAGGCTCTGATTCTCAACCTTGTGGTACACCCTGCACACCTGATGTAGGGAAAAAGCAATTGCCATCAGTAATGCTGTCTTACCCCTGTAGTGGAGAGGAGCCCAGTGCACACATACACACATAAGCAAAGGAGTGTCCGTGAAGCTAGTGAACTTTAAACTTCAGGGTGGCTCACCTGCATGTGCCCTTGAATGGGCTCTAGTGATGTGTTCATATGGTTGTGTGTTTTTGCCACCTTTGAAAAAGTAAGATGGAAAGACCACTTTCTCTTGTCCTTCCGACTCTGCCTCCATCAGTCTTCTCCATGTGTTGAGCACTGCTAGCATTCTAGCTTGTGGGAATGTTGGGGACCCAACTAGACAGATGTTGAGACCATGAGTTGGGAATACATCTAGTTTGGATTTAGTGGAACATGGAAACATATATTGAAAGAGAGACACCAGAAGCTAGTCTATGGAAAACACTTCCAAGCCTTTTACTTTGTATATAGGTTATTAATAGATTTCCAAAAATGTTGAATGGCCCTATTAATAAGTTGTGATACTGAAATTTTTCTATAAATAATAAAAATAATCAACAATGCTAAAGAAAAGATCAAATTATTTCTTTCTCCAAAGCTGTTGTAACATTTTTATTATATGAAGATATGATCAGAATATGCAGCCATCAAATATAGAAAACTAGTATTATGGAATGCACCAAACTGTGAATTAGTAAAAGTATCTTGTTATTCTCTGGGTGGTGTGATGTATGTGATCAGCTTTTCTTTTCTTTTCTTTTTTTTTTTTTTTTTGATGCTGGCCATCATAATATAGTCTCTGTGGGCACCATGGCTTCATAATGAAAGGATTCCCAGGACCTTAAAAATCTATACAAGTGAATTATTTATTTAAGTGAATCTGTTACTATCCAGAGCACATTCCACTCAATGGCCATGCTACATGGTGGTTGGAATGAGCACACCTTTTAGAGCAGAGCTGACCCAGCTCTGGATCCTAACTTCACTCTGTGCCCTGTGTGTTCTTGAACACAATGTCTAACTTCCCTGTGCCTTGGGGTTTTTTTATCCATCAAACGAGGAAAACCCAAGACACAACACAGGGTTGCAGTGAAGGTGAAACCAGGGAGCCTGCATTCAAAGTCAAGTTCAGGACCCAATGTACAGTGGGTCTTGCAGGCCAGCCTTTCCCTCTACTTCACCATCTGCGTCTCTCAGTGAGCCCCCAGCAGCTCACGCGTGGAGAACACAGCTGGCAAAGAGACATTGAGAGGAAAGCCTCTGTAATTAATGTCATATTCACTCAATTTCAAGTCTAGACAATATTTTTCTAAAACAATTGCTTCTGAGGGCCAGTAATAAAAACAGAACAATGTCAGTCATCAGAGCTCAGAAAGGGGAGGATAAATACTGCCTGACAGGTCCATTCTAACTTTGATCAGGAATTCTGCGATCCTCTGGGAGGCTGGGAGTAAATGATTTCCACACTTCTCCATGGCTGTTGGTCCTTGCTGTGCACGGCCCATGTCTCAGGAACAAAAGACAGGAATGCAGGGAGAAGATGCTTGAAGATCCTCCTTGAAAGGATCCAGAAGGCTCAATAACTTGGGGAGCAGCTATTAACTACTCTCCAGAGATCACTGTCCTTGATCAAGTGTGAGATGGGGACTCTGAAAACTGTGGGCAGCCCCAAATCTCTGACCCAAAGTGTTTCCCCAATCAGCTCTCGAGAGGCCTGAAATTTCCACCCATCTGCTACTTGGGGTGATCCTTAAGAGCTGTCAGCTGCTGCCCTGGAGCAGCAGAGAAGATGAAAGGGGATTGCAACTTGCCCTCATATTGGACCTGTTGGAGGATCACAAAAGATGTGATCATCAGAGAGGCTGATGTTCAGGCAGAATTCTGTGTAAATGTCACCCAAAATGGACAAAATCCAGGTGTAGGAAATTTAATCTGTTCAAAGAATTTTCTTCACCTGCCCTCCATGGAGCAGGAGCTGATGACTAGAGACAGGAAATACAGAGGCGACAAGAGGAGAAAGAAGGTGAGTGAGGGGCCACAGAAAGCAGGAGATCGAAGCCAGTAGCCTTTGTTACAGTCCCAAGGAGAAACCCAAAGACTCTTTAGTAAAGAGACACAGCAGACAGGCCAGCATAGCACCCAGGGCACAGCAAAGAGAAGGGACCTCCCGGCACTCAGGCTCCTTCACCAGATCTGGTCCCAGCATTTCCTCACTCAGAGGAGATTTCTCAGACAACAGGGACCCTGGGGTCATCTATATCTACCCTACCACTCCAGACTGCCATAGCTGAATGAGGATGGGGCTTCTGAGATCCAAAAGAACAACTACATTCTCCTCGCACCCCAGTGTTATTAGGGTAAGCTGCTCTCAGCACAAAGGAGGAGCTTAACCCAAAGGGCCGTGCCTTCTCCTGGGCATGCCTACGCACCAGCCACCTTGCTGGCCTTTCTAAAGTTCCCCTCTGTCCTACCCACAAAGGCTTTCCTATTGTGATTTCTCCAAGCCAATCAAAAATCCCTTCCTCCTGAGAGTATTCTCAGCTAAGTTTCACTCAAGTGTGAGTGACAACTGATGAACTTCCTCAATCCTCCCAGGAGCATTTACAGGTTGGTGCATTTATAAAAGGTCAATCGATAGAGCACTAATCTCCAGAATCTAAAAAGTACTCAAAAATCTTTACACCAAGAACACTAATAACCCAATCAATAAATGGGTCAAGGAAATGAACAGACACTTTACAGAAGAAGATCTACAAGCAATCAACAGATTTATGAAAAAAATGTTCAACATCTCTAGTTATAAGAGAAATGCAAATCAAAACCACCTTAAGATTTCATCTTACCCCAATTAGAATGTCTCTTATTAAGAATACAGAGAACAACAGGTGTTGGGGAGGATGTGGGGAAAAGGGTACACTCATACATTGCTGGTGGGATTGCAAGTTGGTGCAGCCATTCTGGAAAGCAGTGTGGAGATTCCTTAGAAAACTTGGAATGGATCCACCATTTGACTCAGCTATCCCACTCCTTGGTCTTATACCCAAAGGACTTAAAATCAGATTACTACAGTGACGCAGCCACATCAAGTTCATAGCTGCTCAATTCACAATAGCTAGATTGTGGAACCAACCTAGATGCTCTTCAATAGATGAATGGATAAAGAAACTGTGGTATATATACACAATGGAATATTACTCAGCCATAAAGAAGAATAAAATTATGGCATTTGCAGGTACATGGATGATGTTGGGGCCTGTCATGCTAAGTGAGATTAGCCAATCCCCAAAATCCAAAGGCCGAATGATCTCTTTGATAAGTGAATGATGATGCATAATTCGGGGGGGAAGGGAGGCAAGAATGGAGGAAGGATAGATTGCATAGAGGGAAGGGAGGGGTGGGGTCGGGGTGGGGGAGTAATAATAATAACAGAATGAGACAGACATCATTGCCCTGTGTGCATGTATAATGCACAGATGGTATGACTACTTTGTGTACAACCAGAGAAACAACAGCTGCACTCCATTTGTGTACAATGAATCAAAATAAATAAATTTAAAAAAGAAAAAAAGCATTGATACTAGAAAAGGTAATAGAAGAAAAAAAGAACCCAAGATGCATTTGCAATAGGTAAGGTTCCAGGCAGAGTGGCAAAAGAGAAGGAAGAACTTCAGAAAGAAAAGGAGCATTTAGAAGCTGAGCTGGTCTCCAGAGCTCTTCAAATCTCATCATGAGGACACCTACTTAATCTGTTCAGGACTAAACCTGCTTCAGCTTCCAGGAGGTCATACCCTATCTTGTGTTGGAAGCCCATCAAGGAAGAGGCACTCACTGACAGCAGTGGGCACCAGGGCAGCAGCATCAGCACCACCCAGGAGCTTGTTAGCAAGGCCAGAAGCTCAGACCTCTCCCTAGACCTTCTGATCAGAACCTCTGGGCTGTGGGCCTCAGAAATCTGAAATCTGCTTTAGCAAGTCCTCCAGGGAATGCTGATGCACAGTGAAGACTGAGGACTTCCTATATGAGGCAGGGTGAACTGGGGCCCCCCTCTTCAACCTGCTTGAGCAGCTCAGTTAACATCTGTAGACCTCTAGTTTTCCCAAATATAAAATAATCTGATTGGATTTAATCAATGTTCATCAAATGCTCTGTGAAAAAAAGTATTTTGTTGCCAAATGATTCTGGAAAATCCCTTCTTATATATCCATAATGCATACTAGTCTATAGAGTCTTTACTTCCAAAATTCAATCATGAATAAACTTCTTTAATTGTGTTTAACCCTGTGCTTGCCAAACATTTTGAAGTATGAATTTTCTTTCTCAGTCACACCTATTAATATCTGGAACAGAAAGTTTAGGCAACCACCAGAGTCTGTCTGTCTGTCTCTCTCTCTCTCTCTTTCTTGACTATATCTTGCAGGTCCATGTCATACTAACCCAAGGTGGATCTCCATTTCTACCTCAGCACATGTAAAAGCAGCTCCAAGAAGCATTGCTCGGTTTACATAGAGCTTGTGCCCTATACTAAAATTTATCCATCTCATGATTTATGTGATTTACTCATTTTCTTAGTACTACATACAATCTTGCCTTTCCCTGCCACCTAGAGAAAAACCACAAGAGGGAGAGGGCCATTAAACATTCTGAGGACAACAGGTGAGCCCAGAGTGGAACAGTAGGGACAGTGAGCGAGGTGTCCTGGAAGTCGGGATGGGTGTTGTAGCAGGATAGGGAATAGCAGGGCTCTAGAAAGGGTTAAGCCCATGACGGCTATCGGCCACCTGTAAGACTGCTGGCATCACTTTGCACTTTCTCATTTTTAACAACCAACCTATCTCACAGGACTAAGAAGATAAATCAAATACACAGAACACACTAAACACGGAAAACTGGAGATGCCAGTAATAATACAAATTACTAATAATCATCACAATGTTCTGCAATTTACAGAGTATTTCTGCATGCATTCTTCTTTAATCTTGGCATCAACAATGCAGTAAAATAGGAATTGATTTTATTCCCATTTTTCAAATAACAAAACAGAGGCTCAGAAGAAAACAGAATTGGGAATTTTTTCTAAGATCTGATAGCCCATAACTGTGGACAAAAAGGCTGAAGGTCAGAATCGACTTTGCCATTTAATTCATTTAATTCCAGGTGGTTTTGAGAAAAAAACTGAAATGTTTGGTTTTCTCTTTTGTTGTGGGGGGATTTGTAATGCCTGACTAGCTTTCTGCACAGGTGGTTTGAAGATTGGGCAGGCCAGGCATGACCACTGGTAGCAGACATGATAGCCCTCCCCCAACTTCTTGATAACCACACCCGTTTTTTAAGTGTCTTCCCCATTCCACATGGTTGTGCATGCTCACAATGGTGGCTCCATTCAGGGATTGGGGAAGGAAAGGCACAGAGTGCAATTCTGACCACTGGGATGTGGGGCAGGGGATCTGCTTGTTGGAGGAAATGTTTCCTTGCTTTTAAAAAGAAGCATGAGGAAGAAATGGTATCTCCCCTCCGCCCCCGGCCCCACCAGCCATGGCCATATCTGGATAAAACACTGGTCCTGTTGCTGCAGATATCTTGCCACCATAAAGGGACATGTTGAGCCAACTCTCTATAAGGACAGCAGAGCAAAGAGGTGAAAAGAACTTGGGTCCTTTATAATGCATTGAGCCAGTTAATTAGCAAACCCTAAGATGCTCTAGCTCTCGCTCTGAAATTGCCATATAAAATAACAAATTCTTTACTAAAAACAATGGAATCAAGGTATTATGTTGCTTGCCACTGAGAGCATCCTATTATACCCCAGGTGGTTTATCACTGTAAAGTACATATATGTATATATACTTTATTTATTTATATATGTACTTTATTTATTTATACATATTTATTTATTTTTAAAAATCATATCAGCATTTATATATATGAACACAGACACGTGTACATAGTTCTACTAATGTGTACACACATAATTATATAAGTACATATAATTATATATATGTGTATGTGTATATATATGTGTATATATATATATATATAGTTAAATATATGAGTATTCTTTGTATTGAAAGCTCCAAACTCTCTGCTTAAGTGGGATAACATTTACAAATTTCCAGGAAAGGTCAGAACAGCTTGTAGCACTCAAGTAACAAGGCCTATATCCATGATGGGAAATAGATATAAAATGGAGCCTCACTGAGCTTCACAGTTTCTTTTTCTTGAATGCTGTTCAGAACTATGCCTCCCCATGGTTGATGCTTACCAAATGATCACTTCATCCAAGAAATGAAAATGAAAAGCACATATCTATGCCTCATAGAAGGAAGAAATCCCACCACCTCACCAAATCCAGTGCACCCACTTTTGCCACTGGGATTTCTGGAGCTCACTCATACCTATTGTGTATCAGAACATGGATAAACCAACTGTGTGAAATAATTTGGAAGTCACAAGTACACTCCTTCTTCTTTTTTTTAAATAAAATGGAGAGATGCTGGCTGAACGAAGAGTTCCATTTTCTAAGTAGAATGCTTTCTTTGGCCAGCCCAGATATAACCTAATGACGGAGATTCAATTGCATCTGAAAGGAAGATAAATTAAAATATAGATAGTAAAATTGCATATTTTACTCAACTGAATGTGGACAGGGTGTTTTCCTTCTAATAGCTGTTCCCTCACACTATCCCTTCTGGTTTGATGGCAAATGGTAAATGTCTTCAAAATTATTTCAAATGTTGCAGGATTGTGTTTGTTTTAACTTTTGAATTCTGAAGGCAGACAACTGTTCCTGGTAGAGAATCAGGATAATGTCATAGGGATGCCTTGATTTTACTGGTGACCCCCAGTTATGACAGACCTCGTGTTTGTTCCTGGCATATGGTATGTGCCCAATACATACATTTTAGAGAATGAAAACACAAGTATCTTAAGCAGAAGACCCTGAGCATCACCAAAAGGTGGTGTTTAATACTATGAAGACAGGCTTGAGTTGTGAACTTTAATAAGTTACTAAAATAAATATATTCATTGGAAAACCCCATGCCTTTTGGAAAATATATGACAATGATAATTCAATGTAATTCCAGTACAAGCTGTTAGAATTCACGATCTCAAAGCAACTTAAATGGAAACATTATTGTAAAGAGCATGGGTTTTGGAGTCCACCAAATTGGGATTCTGTTTCTGGCTTCTCCACTTACTACTTACATGACCATAGGCAAAAAACTCAACTTCTCCACCATAGTTTCTTTACTGGCCAAATAGATGATGACCATAGTGCTTCCCTTACTTTGAGTCTATAAGGATTGATGGAGACGATGAACGAAAAATACTTGTCAAGGTGTCTGGCATATTAGTCCTTGTTAGAATCATCTGGAAGGAAGGAAGGGAGGGAGGAAGAAATAGAAAGTGGTCCACAGCTTTTAAATCCAACCAGTGATACTGTAACCTAGTTCTGTAAGACCAGTTCCTGGATGACATGCACAGGAACCCAACTGACCAGATCCTTTGATGAATTGGCATCCTTCTATTATTGTGCTTACCTTATTGTGTCATCAGTATTTGTTTGCAGATTTATCTGTAGTTCAAAAGTGAAGATCACAGGAGCATGACTAATACTCATCATTTTATCTTCAATACGTTGCTCAGCTTTTGGCACAGAGTGGACTCTCAATAAACATTTGTAAAATGAGTTGGTGAGTGAGTGAGTGAATAAAGAATTTTGCCTTGGGCCAGACCTGTTTTCTGTAAAATATTAAATGATTGACAGGGAGTCCATTGGCAGTTACTAAGTCAAATCCGAATGAAGCCACTACAGAGAACCTCTCTGAGGGCTAAAAACTATAGGCTTCATTGCTGCCCCGCTGCCAGATGAAAACCACATCATGTGGCAATTTACATTGTGTTCTTCTAACATCGAGAGATTCAAGACAGCCTGGCTCCTGCCATCTTATGAAAAATTCTGCCCCAACACACTGGCTACTGTTCTCTCTATTGAATTGCAACTCTCCCCCTACTGGATATCGATAAACAGCTGCAGAGTCAAATTAGTACTGTTTACTGTCAAATTAAGATGGAAACTGATCCTTTCTGTTCTTTGTTTACAGCGCCTGTACTTGCTTGTCCCAACCTCCAGAGTAACTAAATGCAAGTGGACGGCTTCTGACGGTGGATGCTGTCCCAGATCAAACAGAAGGCAGATTTTGTTTGTCTTCTAAAATAAACTATCTTTTCAGGTTCATGGGCTCGGAATAACAGCTATCATATTTCGCCAGCTGTTTTTTATTCCTTTGCTAATTTTACAGCCTGGTCTTTCAGAGGGAGGGCTCTGTCTTTGTTCCATGCCCATGGTGCTGGTTCAGTGCCAGGAGAACAGAATATTCACAGAAGCTTGGGAAGCTGAGAGAATGTGTTTGTGATTTGGATGCATGCATAATAGTGTTCTGAAGACTCATCGTGAAGTAAACAGTGTTAATTGTCAAAACCTAAATATTGTAGCGAACTCTAAATAATAGTTTTTAAAATCCTGATCCTGTTACCTAATATTTATTTTCCTCCTAAGCTCTTCACCATTTTCATATTCCATATGCAGACCTTCAATAGATTCCTGCAAGTTCTTTTCTTAAAATATTGAACACGACAGAGGTCTGTGGCATGTCACTCAGAACCATCTGCAGATTGGCATGATTCTACCAATCATTACTTTGGGGACATGGCTATGAAAATCATTTTAAAAATCAGAGAAATGTGCTGTCCTCTGCTGACACTTTTTCTACCTTGCGTGTCAGCCTATTATGCAGAAGAACCTTGCACATTGCCTCGTTAAAATCCAGACATTCTGCTTCTGTGGCATTTTCTGGATGAGTCAAGGCCCCCACGACCGATGGGGTGATATTATGCTGACAGGAGGGCTTCTCAGGGAACTCAGGCTGCCTCTGGGTGATTACCAGTTCTTTACTTTGTACTCCAAACCAATTTTTTCAATAGCTTGATCTAGAGTCTCACTGGAGAGCCTTGCCACAGTTATTGTTCTGTAGTTAGGACATCTCGTTGGATTCTTTTCAAAACTAAGACCAATAATTTGCCAAACTTATCAATAATTCATCTCACAAAAGTGTTTTGCATGCATTTTATAATCTTCATGATAACTTTGTAAGGCAAGTTCCACATCCCCACTCAGAGAGGTTCAGCACAGCAGCTTCTAGAATGCATCCCTGCAATGGCCCCGCCTTCCCTTTCCTATAATTCAGTCTCAACCTGGCTTCTAATAATCTCTGACATGACTCCACCCTTGCATTTCAAATTTCCGCTCTTCTCCTGGGGTTTGAATGCTGACCGCCAGAATTTGTGTGTTGGGAACTTAATCTCCAAAGTCATGTGTTGATGGTATTTGCATTTGGAACCTTTGGGAGGTGACTGGCTTGTGAGGGTTCTGCCCTCATGAATGGATTAATCCATTCGTGGATCAATGGATTAATGGATTATTAAATGGTTTTTTAGGGTACTGGGGACTGAACACAGGGGTGCTTTACCACTGAGTTAGATCTCCAGCTCTTTTTTTTTTAAGTTTGTCTTGAGAAAGGGTCTCACTAAGTTCCCCAGGCTGGCCTCAAATTTGCCATTCTCCTGCCTCAGCCTCCCGAGTGTCTGGAATCACAGGTGTGTGCCACCACACAGGGAAGATTATAAAATCAAGCTCCTTCTGGCTCACTATATGATGGCCTATGCCACTGTGGGACTTTGTGGAGAGTGCCCATGAGCAAGAAGGCTGTCACCAGATGCAGCCCCTCCACCTTGGACTTCCTAACCTTCAGAACTGCAAGAAATAAAATTATTTTCTTTTTAAATTAACTAGTCTCAGGAATTCCAATATAACAACAGAAAATTGATTAAGACATCTTCCACTTGAAGCTCCAGTCAAACCAGGATACTCCCTAAGCCTAACCAATGCTGCCTCCATGTTCAATTCATGATTTGGGTTCCAATGGCAATCCTGCCATTCTCCAACCCTACCACAAAGCAAAGGTCCAATTAAACACCACAGCTCCCACAGATCCTCTCATGAATACACACACACACACACACACACACACACACACCAGAGCTAATACCAGAGCTGGTCAGTCATTTTACAGTGACTAGGAAGAGCCCCTTGCTGAGAGGGTCTTGAGCTTTAGCACTTTCCAAGATTCTAGCTGAGGACAGTACTTCAAGGGTCCCAGGGACTCTCTGGGAGTACCAGGCTGGGCAGATGCAGCTTCAGTGGCTTTGCTTTGTCTTCCTCCTCTCATGGATGCTACTTCTGGGGACACAACTCCTTCCCACATTTCCCAATGCAGTCAGACACAGGAGAGAGGAGAAATGTCAGATCTGCAGTGTCCACAGAGTGACACCTCTGGGCAGATCTCCATCTGTAGGAAGCTGGAGCTTCTTGTCCAGTCTACCACTCATTCCCACATTCCTTCATTAAGAAAATATTCACCACCTACCACTGAAAAATGCGGAAGAGCCAGGCATGGTGGCCCATGCCTGTAATCCCAGTGGCTCAGGAGGCTGAGGCAGGAAGATCAGGAGTTCAAAACCAGCCCCAGCAATTTAGCAAGGCCCTAAGCAACTCAGTGAGACCCTGTGTCTAAATAAAATATTTTTAAAAGGGCTGGGAATGTGACTCAGTGATAAAACACCCCTGGGTTCAGTCCCCTGTGCCAACAACAACAAAAAAATCATAGAGGAGGATAAAATATGGATAAGAAAGGAACCCTGAGTCCAAGAGTTTATAACTAATGTGAAAAAATAACCTCAAAAGTCATAAATCAAGACAGTAGTTCATAAGGTTGTTATCAAGCCAGGTATGATGGAGCACACCTATAACCCCAGTAGCTCGGGAGCCTGAGGGAGGAGAATCACAAGTTCAAAGCCAGTCTCAGCAACATAGTGAGACCCTAAGCAACTCAGTGAAACCCTGTCTCTAAAAAAAATATGAAAAAGGGCTGGGGATGTGAAGTAAAGATAGGGGGACAAAGGCATGAAGGTAGAAATCGCAAGAGGATCTCAGGCAATGACAATTGAGTCTGGGCACAGGGCACATTCCATGCAAATTATGGAAAACAGGAAGACTGGCGACAGCTCTGGGTACCAGGCTAGTGAATTTGTCCTCTTCTGGATAGGTGATGGAGAGCCATGAAGGTTTTCAAGAAGGAGGGTGGTGTGATTGACAGGATGTTTTAGAAGGTTGATGAGTAGCCTATGGTTAATCTCTGAGAGATGGAGTAAAGCGGGGAGAGCAGCATGTGCCACATACTCTGACTTCATCCCAAGTCATAGATCCTTCTGGACGTCCTGTGAGTCTTTCTCACTCCTCCTGTTCACCTGTACTTACATACAACAAAGAATCCTGGAGCAGATTTTTTTTCTTGATATTTTCTTTCTTTCTTTCTTTCTTTCTTCCTTCCTTCCTTCCTTCCTTCCTTCCTTCCTTCCTTCCTTCCTTCCTTCCTTCCTTTCTTTCTCTCTCTTTCTTTCTTTCTTTCTTTCTTTCTTTCTTTCTTTCTTCCTTTCTTTCCCTCTTTTTTTTTTTAAAGAATAATATCCAGTCACACATTGTTAATAGACTGGGTTATGTTCTGAGAAATTTGTTGTTTGGCAATTTCATCATTGTGTGAACTGCAGAGTGTACTTCACACAAACTAACACGACTCTGATATCACTAGGGATCAAATATTCAGTTGGCTCTTATATGACATACAACTGGGCCCGTGCTGGCTCTAGTTATGAAGGAAACTGCAATGCCTGAGTTAGACCAGCTCCTAAGGATCAGAAGGAACTTCAAGCTGAGGACTTGTATCTGGTACAGCAGAGTCGGTCAGCAGCAGCATCACCACTAAAAATGATTGAGCACTCGCTCTCTGTGAGGTATTTAACACAGACTCAGCCCTGATAAGATGACAAGCTAGAGGGAAATGGCTGAGTTTCCATTTGATGCACACCATATTTTGAGTCTAGATTCTTTTGTCATGTGCATAATTCAGGCCCAGAACAGAATTTCCAAACTCCATCCTGAGGAACAGCTCAGGGATCAAGTTGGGCATACTGTATTATGGAATTTCAGTTTGGCTCTATCTTTGGACCTGATCAATATTGAGATCTGGATTTCCTTCTTTATTTTTTCATATATTTTTTGAGCACCTACTATGTGCCCAGCTTTTTGTCTCACAAGACCACCATGTTTCCTGCTCCCATAAGAAATGGTGATTTTTTTTTTTTACTTGAAATGCCTGAAGATAGAAACATTCACTCCCAGTTCAAGGTATAAGACTTGACTCAGATGATTATTCTGGGTCCCAGCCTTTAAACCTCCCAGAGTTTTCATTTCCTTGAGGTTAAAAAGACAGACTTTGCCACGAGGCTTGGTTGCGCATGCCTGTGATCCCAGTGGCTTGGGAGGCTGAGGCAGGAGGATCGCAAGTTCAAAGCCAGCCTCAGCATGGGCAAGGCACTAAACAACTCAGTGAGACCCTGTCTCTAAATAAAATACAAAAATAGGGCTGGGGATGTGGCTCAGTGGCCAAGTGTCCCTGAGTTCAATCCCTGGTTCCAAAAAAAAAAAAAAGACAGAATTTGCCTGGAGAATGGCAGCTCTCCATTAGAGACTATGATTTCTGGAGTTTCCAAGCGTGAAGCGGTACAATCAGATGGCTCCCTGCTCCCTGCCTCAGCTGCTCGGCTCTGCTGAAAGGTTCTGGCTTCAGTGGAGCATGCTTGTCACCCTTCAGGCCCTTCCCCACTGCTACTAACTGGACTCATTCTCATGTGGGCACATTCCTGTCCTCAGAGGGCCTGATAAGTCCAGCCAGCTGTTCACTCCATTTCACTCTGAATCTAAGCCTGCTCCATTTTAACTGGACATCATTTCTCTGTTTACCTAATAAATAAATCACTTAATCCACTGAAAAGCTTGTTTTGGAGATGGGGTGGAATTTGGTGTGGAGAAAAACCTCTTCTTTGAATGGCCCCACCTCACCTCTTTCCTTTTTCTCCACAACTCTTCTTGAGTCCAAGAAATCAGACCCAGAAAAGGTATCTTCAGAAAAGACACACATCAGGAAGAATGGATGACTTTGGAGCAATCTGGTCCCCAGTAAAAACCCAAAGGGCATCAGTTAATTTGATTTCACAAAAATGTAGTAAGTGCCTATTGGACCTGCTGCCCTGTGGTGTGGTAGCTCAAGAAGAGCTGGGTTCTTGTCCTCTATCTACGACTCATAGGCTCTGGCCCTTCTCAACTGCTAGGCACAGGCCTACCCTCACCAAAGGGCGACTGGAATGGATGTCACTAATGACTCTTCCAGCACTAGCATTTTAGGATGTTAATGAGAGCAGGGAAAGAAACCGAAAACCAGCTCCTGCAAAAGTGGAATCGCTTTGCCATTTCTGTTCTTTATTTGACCACAATTACTGGAATTATTTAGAACATATTTCCATGTTGAGGTCTAATTACAGAATTTTCTAATTTTATTTTTTGTTGTTGTTGTTGCCATTTGAATCCAACTTGTTTTGTTCATTTCCTTGGGTGGAAACTTTTAGCACTGAGCGCATTTTTATGAGTGTCTTTAACAGAGATTTAGATGCAGCCTCTCTGCCTTGGTATGAAGTTCCTTGAAATTTACAGGAAAATAAAGTATGGAGTCACTTTGAATTTAGGTCAAACCAAATTTTAATATCCAAAGAATTTAATCAGAAGACTGGAGCTATATTACTGCTTTTAGATACCAGATTTGGCATGTGTTCTATTTTGTTATGAAGGACCCTACCCATCTCAAGGCTGATGCGATACATATTAGCATTCAAGACCTCGGGAAATCTCATTTGGGTTTAAATTTAACTCTATATAGCCTAGCATTTGTCAGATTAAAAAAAAAAAATCCATGCTTCATGTGTAGTCTCATAGATCAAAACAGACTTAATTCCGTAGTTAAGGGTGATTCAAGAGTTATCAAATTGCTCAACACATTCCCAAAGCAAATATAACATCTCACTAATTCAGACCTCACTAATTTAAAATATCTGCACCTTAAGGAAATACAGACGCACCTAAGCAGATAGTATGCATGACTTTTAAGGAGTGTTTAATGTTCTTAAGAAGGCATTGTTTTAAGGGTGTTAATAATACCTTTGGCACTAAAAAGAAAAAAGGTACAAAACACAAATGATCCTAAATGAACCCTCAAAGTTGACGCAGTAGCTCTGCTTTGCGTGGAATGTGTTTAGCCACTACTTGTGACACTAATTATAACTGAAATCATTTTTAAAACATCCTATAATTCTAGCTTTTTCCTTTCTGGGTATACTGGTGCCACAACTTAGTGGAAATTAATAATATTGCTGCTATATAATATACCACATTGGAAAATGTGATGTGTTTGATCATGGCGCAGGATTTGCTTTATATGACTCACCACCGGGTAATGGCGAAAGCATTTGTGGTGGGAAGAATATTGGAGGTGAGTTCGGGTAAACATAGAGGGAAAGCTTGTCATCAAAAAATTGATCCAATCATCTTGTGACCAGGCAAGTAAAGCCCAGAAAGGCGAACTGCTTAGTGTAAGGTTCTCCAGTGTGGTGTGAAGTGGAGTAGGAGGTAGAGGCAAGGCTGTGGCTCTAGGGCCAGGCTTTTCCTTTTCCTTTTCCTTTTCCTTTTCCTTTTGTTTTGTTTTTGCAGCTATCTTAGGTACTTACTTTTTCTCTACACATTTTTTATTGATGCATTATAGTTGTACATAATGGCGGGATTTGCTCTTACGTATTCATACATGCACACAATAGAAGGATATAATTTGGCCAATATCCCTCCCTAGCACTTCCCTCCTCTCTCCTTACCTCCCTCCCACTGGTCCCTTTCTCTACTGATCTCTCTTTGCTTCCCATGCCATCACCTCCACCTTTCTCTTCCTTTATTCTCTCTGGCCTCCACTTATAAAATATACAACCCCTTTACCTTCTGATTTTAGCTTATTTCACTTAACATAATGGTCTCTAGTTCCATTCATTTTCCTGCAAATGACATGATTTCATTTTTCTTTATGGCTGAATAAAACTCCATTGTGCATTTATGCCACATCTTTTTTATCCATTCATCTGTTGATGGACACCTCGGCTGGTTCCATAATTTGGCTATTTTGAATGGTGCTGCTATAAGCACAGGTCTGCGTGTACCACTGTAGTATGATGACTTTAATTCTTTAGGATAAATACTGGGAAGTATATAACTGGGTGATTTGGTGGTTCCATGCCTAGTCTTTTGAGGAAGCTCCAATACTGATTTCCAGAGTGTTGTACTAATTCACAATCCCACCAACAGTGTCAAAGTTTTCCTGTTCCTCCACATCCTCTCCAGCATTGGTTTTTTTGTATTCTTGATGGCTGCCACTGTGACTGGTGTGAGATGAGATCTCAGTATAGTTTTATTTGCATTTCCCTAGCTGCTAATGGCACTGCACATTTTTTTCACCTATTTGTGAGGGTCAGAACCCTGCTGTTTCCTTTATGAAAGGAGCAGAGCTCACCCAGGCCGGTCTTGCTCCTCCTTAAATGGTCTTACGCTGACCCAGCACCTTAACTCCACACAGCCACTTGTTTAAGGCACTTTAAGAGCCTGCCTACAAAATTGTTCAATTTCCCCCAAACCATGCACTTAGCCTCAGGACTTGTTTTGTTCCAAAGCCTATAACCCAGTGATAGCTCCACACAGACCCAATTACTATGGGAAGTCAGAAATACATATGTCCTGCCACATTATGTTGCCTGTTCCTTCTGCTTCTTCCACCTTCTGCTCACTGGTAAACCAAGAATAGGTGGGTATTTCAGGGAAAATGTGCTGGGAGATCACCAAGGCAACCTGGATTTTCTTCCAGTTGAGCTCAAGAGCCACTGGCTGCAGTAACCTGATTCTTGACATGTTCACCACGGATCTTGGAAGCTGTTTTCTTTCTGGTTTGTGATTTTCAATAAGATCCCAAACAACCAAAGAGGAGAGAAAAAGAACAAGCACAGAGAGAAAAATCCCTAACCTTCCAAAACCAGACATTTATCACAGTCATTCACACAACGACCTCAAGGGAGGTCACCGCTACTTAAAAATTGGCTTTGGTGCTGCGGTGAGCACCAACAGGCATTTTTGGCCTGACAAACCAATTAGCCAATCATCATATCCACTTCCTTGCTCCTTCCTGAATTTCTCAAACATGTGTTTCTTGGAATGCACCTCTTTTGCCACATAGACCCAAGTGACAAATCATCAACACCAAAGTACCAGTGCTCCATGACAAACCACTAGCACGTGTTGCAACTGCTAGAGGGCAGGAGTGAGTGATAAGCCAGAGTACCAAATTTGGTAAAAAGAAAAGAAAAAAAAAATCCGTTTGTAGTAGCTAAGTATTATGTTCCAAAGGGGTGGCACTTATTTACAAAATATTCTGAGATCTGTTACAGTGACGAGGAAGCTTGATGAGAGGAAGCCCTGTCCTCAGGGGCAGGCTGGCTGGTTCCCAGGGAAGCAGTAACTCGATGAAGTTACCGCAGTCCACACCCTGGTCCTCAACCTGGCAGGCCCAACAGCGAGATGCAGGCTGCGCTTACCTAGAGATGCAAATCAGTTTCTCTTAGACTGGTGTTTGATACCCATGCACATAGAGGGCTGATGTATGAACCAGAGACTAGTCTCAACAGTGTGTCTGACCTGCTCAGAGCTGGCTTGCCCTCTTCCTGTTTGGAAAGACACCTGGAAAACCCTCCCAAAAGTCTGCTAGAGGGCATTGACTCAGAGGTTAGGACATGACCTTAAAAGACCTTTGCCCCAGCCAAAACGTCTGTTTCCTTAAACAGGTCTGGATGATCCTGTACATTCAGAAGAATTTTTTTCTTTCTTTGGTGGTGCTGGGGATTGAAGTTAGGGCATTATTCATGCTAAGCAAGTGCTTTACCACTAAGCTACAACCCCAGCCCTCAGTCTGTCTTTCTATGATTCTAAGCTGCCTGTTTCCCTTTGCTCTCGTTCTTCCCTAAAGCTCCAGGAGCCCACATGAGGTAGAGCCAGTATTTGAAATCATGTGTCTCTCTCTAAAGGCCAGGTACCCAGCCACTCCATAGCGGCCCTTGGTATCTTCAGATAGTCTGGACTCCCTCCCTTTGGTTATTTATTTTTTAACAGAGAAAGAGAAAGGGAGGGCTAACGCTAACCATGGCAGAGAAAGGAGGAAAGAGGTCATGCTCAAGTTTAGCTATAACAAGACCCTGATGAGTTTTTGCAATGTTGGAGAGGACAGAGAACCTCAAAAATCAGCTCCCCATCCCTGCCAGTTAAAACAACAATAACAATAACAAAATTCCACCTTTTTAGTGCCAATCTTTCTAAACTGCTTTAATTGATATTTCTATCTTAGTAAAGTCCAGTAAATATAACTAAGACTTTGTTAGGTTATTAACTGCTTCCTGACCACAGAATGTTATTAGAACTATAGTTGGTACAAAAGGTCGTTCTGAACCCTGGACTTTTACCCCCTGTCTCCTTCCCCAAATGCAAACCTATTTTCTTGTAACTTCTCCTCAAAGCTGAGATGAGGCAAATTCTATTTATTCTGAGATTGTGAGTGGTTCAGCGCTCTCGTTAGTTGGGGTTTTGTAAGCATGGGGATTCACAGAGTTAGATAATTTATATCTTGGGGCTCTGAAATGATCACATAATCCAACTACCTCATTTTATAAATGAGGAAATGAACGCCTAGAGTCTTGCGTCAGGACACTCAATTAGTCATGGAGTCAATATGTAAAATGGCATCTAAGTACAGATCTGATGTTCTCTCCTCCTAGTGGGAATGAAATTAGCAACCAACCAGGCAAACTGTCATATGGATGGGAGAAATGGATGCAGAAATGTCCTCCTGCTTCTCCATGCTAGTGTTGAACTGTCCAAGGCTTTAAAAGGGTCCAGATGTGGCCAGAGACGCTTTCCCCTCACCCCTGTAAACCATGCCTCGTACACTTAGGCAATGACTGACATCTAGGCCTCTCTTTCCAGAACTGAGGAAAATGAAGTTCAACATGATCCTTGTTTAGTGATGGAGCCTCACCTATCCCAAACACACATGTCCACGGGAGCCAAGGAAGGAAGGATTCAACTTTGCTGGTGGATGAGGCTCAGAAGGCAAGGTGGTCCTGGAGGGAGAATTGCAGATCACAAAGCAAATGGAAACTGGCAGAGTCCCAGCTAAAGGTGGGCTGGAAGCAAGGTTTGAGGCATCACAACTAAGAGAACTGGGGAGTTTCTTCATAGCAGAGAGTGAGGTGGAGAGTCAGAGCTGAAGGGGAAGAACCTAGAAGAACCCCCAGAGATGATGGGCTGCAAGAAGTGGAAGCCCCATGGTGGGAGCTATGAAGAATTTTCTGTTGAATCTGACAGGAAGTGGAGGAAGGGAGAAAGAAACTGAGCAATGACCTCTCCACCATCACACCCAGCACTTCAGATGGTGGCACAGTTCCAAGTACTCTTGAACTCCACATCCAGGGCAGATCCAGGTTATGTGGAGCCTGATGTCAATATAGTTTGACATTAAGAGGAAAACAATATAGAATTATGTTACAAATAATGAGTTTCATTAAAAATTATAATGTGCTACAAATATGAATTTTTATTTAGAATGAGAAAATAAATCAAAATATAATACCAATTTTTTTTTAAATCAAATACCACAAACATCACAAAAAGAAATATTTCCATCCATTACCTCTGGCACATTTCATACTATTTTCAGACATTTTTGTCTGTATCTTCTTCTTGATGCATCAACTCTTTAGATAGTAATGATTTTTAAGTATTATTTTCTATAGAAAGAGAAAATAGGAAATTCAGTCTTATAGCATAGTTGATCAAAATTTGTTTTAGTTTTTGAGTATTTGATGATAATAGTTTGGATTAAACACTGATAAAAACTAAATCTTCCACTTATAATTTTAGACCCCTGATGAAGGGAAGAATTCTCCACAGCATAGTTTCTGGCCCCACCTATGTAACTAGCTTCCCAGCCACTACTTCCATAACACCAGTGCCAGGTGCCTTAGGACACAGTGAAAATGAGAGATAATTTTGGCTTTATACCTTCATACCATGACAGGGGTGGGGGGATTCTACCCATGGGTGTAAGGCATATACTTGCCATTCCCACCCATCCATACCATAGAAATAATGGCAAACCAAACCATCCTAATGCACCCAAGAAACCTGAAACCAAAGTCTCCCCAACTCAGTTGTCCTTTATGAGATATCCCAAATGCCCATGGCCACTCCAAGGTCATCTGACAGGAGGGGAAGTGTGATAGAAAAAAGGTGGAAAGAAAAAGATAGCAGCCCTAGCTGGTCGTGTCAAGAGAGCTTACCTTTGTAAACTGTACCAAGACATATGAGCACTAGGGCCCTCCCAGGCAAGGGGTGGGGAGGGAAAGTCCCACAGCTTCACAGTAAATCCAGGCCTTAAATCTAGAGATGCCAATGCTGCTGATAAAGCTGAACACCATTTGGATTTGTCTGATGAAGTGAGGAGGAGGGTGGGGAACCAAGACCAGCAAACACCCATCTCCAGGGGTTGATTAGCATCATGGGGGAAAGGGAGGAAAGAGCAATCCAGGGTCAGTGTGGGAAGCAAGGTGACAGGGAAGACAGCATGGTGTCTGACACACACCTGCCAGTCCCCAAGTCAGCTCTGGGCACCATGGAAAGTGGGGCTGCAGTGCCAACCAGGAGTAGAGGATTTCTAAAGTGCTTGGTCAGTCAGGGGCACACATGTCATCACCTGAGCAAACCCCAGGAGACTGAAATGTGTGACAGATGGGGTAGTGGCTGCCTTCACTTCTGAAGAGAACACAGTATGATTCTGGCACCTTGAGGGTTGCCAGCTCTCAGAGGAGGTAGCCCTGGATGTAGGCCTAAGGTGCTGGAGCAGAGGCCAGGGAGATGCAGCCCAGGAGTTGGGTTGACATCATCAGCAGGGACCAGAGTGGGACAGGAGAGGAGAAGAGGATGCCACACAGTGACCACAGTTAGCACACTTGACACATCTCTCCATAATTCCCAAAATGACACAGTGAAGGGTGTTCTGCAGGGATGGAGGCCATGTTGGAATGGATGAAGTTCGTGTGGATGCCATCAAGGCTGGAGATTCAGGTCCAGTCCATGGACATCATGACTCCGCCTGCTTTGTAAAATGCCCATCTAGGCACTATTATGCATCTGAGTTTGAAAGGACAAAGGCTGTGGTTCTTCTGTCCAGACCCAACTTTCAGGGGCAAGAAGATCAGATTGGAACAAGATTTCCGCTTGCTCATTTGTTCTTCATTCATTCAACATTTATCGAACTTCCCTGATGTGCCGGGTCTGTGGTGGGGCGAGATAGACCTTCAGCTGTTCACTGCCTGGGGAGCTGGCCATGCAGAATCACCTTCAGCTGGAGGGCACTGTGCAGGGAAGCAGCACCACCTAATGCTCAAGGCTCAGAACTCAGGAGCCACAGTGACGTGGGTTTAAATTCATAGCCCCCCTTTCCAGCTGGGAGAATGCAGGTGAGCCACTTGATCTCTCCGAGCCTCTGGTGCAGTGGTCCTTACCTATAAAATGAGAATAGCAACATTTGTTCTTGCAGGGCAAATGTGGGAATTAACATGTGTAATCCACACATGTTGGACACCATTTCTGGTGCACAGGGAAAGCTTAGTAAGTGACCTATTCATCTCCCATTCACATTTTTATTCTCTTAGTGTTCCCATGTGGGAGTTCACACTGTGGAGCAGGGTTGTGAGACACTCGTGATTGGAGGGAAGAAAACACTGCCTTCAGCAGGCATTAGCAGGGGAGAGCCCTGTGGTCCTCCAGCACCAGAGCATGCTGACTGCAGAGCATGGGGACTTGGAAGCCTGTGCCTCCCCACAGAGTGGCAGATAGATAGCTGCACACACGGGCATGAAGATAACTCCTTCTGCAGGCTTTCCAGAAAACTGGAGGAAGGAGCATTTGAGGGAAGTTGGGGTTCCTGTCATCACAGGTGGGGTCAGAGCTGGAGAGCTGAACCTTGCTGAACTGGGTGTCACCCATCGGGCTTAATAATAGTGGGGGAACTATTATTAAGCCTAGGTAAGAAGTTTGCCAGGGAGGAGAACAAACAGTTCAGGAAGCCACCAGAGTCCTGCATGGGAAGAAGGAAGGAAAGGAATAGGAATAAAGTTGGAAAGTTAAGTTGGAGCCAAATTATGAAAAGCCTCCTGCACTAAACTCTACTCAATCCTGCCGGATTGGGAGACCTGCTGAAATGTTATAGGCAAGAATCAGAAAGCAGATAGAACAATTGGGCATGTGTTTTAGGAAGCATTCCCTGGGGCTGCGTAGAAAGTGTTATGTGTCAGAAAAAGGTCAAGTTACCCTCATGTTCTGAGCTGCTGTGTGGAAGGAGGATGCAGCTGCTCGACTGAAGGCCTTCTGACATCATTTCTCTCTCCGTGGCTGGGACATGTAAAGAGGTCCCCACAGCGAGCCGCTTTCAGGGAACTTTGGGTTTTTTGATTCCTCATTCTAAGAACACAGAGACCAGATTGGAGTCTAGCTTTCTAGATGTTCAGAACATCTACAAATAACTGGAAATAACCATGCCTTAGAGAATAAAGGAGCACTCAGACTAAAAAGGGTAAATTAACAATTTATTTTGGGGCCGGGACTGGGGCTCAGAGGTGGAATACTTGCCTTGCAAGTGTGAGGCAATGGTTCAATCCCCAGCACCACACAAAAATCAATAAATAAAATAAAGGTTATTGCGTCCATCTACAACTAAAAATATTTTTTAAAAAACCAATGTATTTTGAAGTCATCTTTCCAATATCCTAGAAGTCAGAGTAAGTTAGACATGAACCCCTTGGCCCCAAGCTATGTGTATTGGTGGAGAAAGATCTAAGGACACCAGGAAATGATCTGGGAGCACGAGGAACTGTTCCTTTATGACCAAGTTGACTCCCTTTATCAAAATCATTTGTCTCAGATGGGAAACGAGAAGAACTATGACCTGGGCTTTTCTCCATGTCAGAGTGACAGAGGGGTGGAGGTAGGAGTTTAATGGTTTTTTGTTGGGTGCTCAGCTCTCAAAGTTCCCCTACCCACAGGCCTTCAGAGCTTTTCCAGCCTACCCAGCCTGTCTCTCTCCTCACCAGGGACCATCTGGGAGCAGGGATGAGGGTGTGCACAGGACAGATGGGGGTCCCCTCTTGTGGGCCTCTATGTCCTCTTGTGTGCTTCATGTCCTCACAGGGACCTGGAAGGAGCCATCCTGTCTGACATGATTGAGGCTCAGTAAGCTAAAGATCATCTCCAAGGCTGTCAATGGCCAATGGTGGAGCAATCTTTAGAGACAGGTCAGTGTGAGGCACACTTTCAAGCACCTACACCCAGACGGCCTCTCCCATGGCACTGTACTTTGTAGCAGCACCATGCCAGTGCCTAAGAGCCTATGCAATTTGTTTGGTGTGTGATGGACTTAACTCCTCACCTGAGGTCATTTAAAGCCAGAGCTAATCTTTTGTGTCCTTACTTTCCATAACACCTGACACCATGCTGAGTCAAAATACTTAGGGGGCAATGCAAGGCTGGAATTATCTGACTCCCACATTCCTAGTTCCATACTTTTACTATAAATTCAGCAGTAGAGGGAGGGGTAGTGAGGCTCCTGGAAACTGCAAAACGTCCAGGACACTGTTCTGTCTCCAGTGCTGATGAGGGTGAGCCAGTCCATTAGGTATCAAGAAGCTTCTAAGTGTGCTATTTAATCATGCCATGACATTCTTCTTATTTTCCTAGTAAATCATGACTAACAAATCCCATAGTACGGATCCCCTGCCAGGCATTGCTCCAGACAGTATCCACACCTTGGAACTTGCCAGAAGTGAAGGGGCCTCTATAGGTGCAGCCCAGTAATCTGGGTTTTAACAAGCCCTCCATGTGCTTCTGAGCAAGCCAACAATGGGGAACACTGTTCTAAAGGCTTTCTGCACTCTCAATGCAGTTCTCCTTGGCACCTGGTGAGGCAAGTTCTATTGTGAGCAACTCTTAGGCTGGTGGAACTGAGGTGCAGAGAAGGCAGGTGAACTGCTCAAAGTCACACCAGGGCTCAAACCCTGGCAGATGAGTTTCCATCCCTTAGTCATGGAGAGAGGGCTTGGCTTCAGGGCATTTGGGGACCTTCAGTGATGTCTGCATCACCCCTGAAAACATGTCCAGAGACAAGAGAACGTGGGCAGGGTCACCTGGGAGTTTATTCGGGTGAGGACAGGCCAGTGTTCCTGGAAGTCAGTGGGCTTGTGAGTTGAGGCCAATGTCAAGGCAGGGAAGAACACTCTAAGGAAGTGTCTGAAGGTGGCGCTGTAGAAAGACTAAAGCTTCTCTAAAACCATCAGCTGCCAAGTCCAGAGTGTTCCATAATGTGCTCTGCTCAGGGCTTGATGTGGTAATTTCCAGCCTACACTTACCTAAGTCCAGTGATGAGGAGTTCAATAGAACACTGCCTCAGCCCTTGGCCATAGAAGGATGGCATCTGTGCTGGACCAGGGGCCTCATGTGTCCCATCACTGTGGAACCATTGTACCTAAAGGGAAATGGCTAAGAGAGAAAAAGAGCATCCAGGAGACTCCTCCTGGACCCTCAGGCCTAGTTGGGGTTCTCCAGCTGGGGTTTTGGGCAGTGCCAGGGATGACCAGTGTGGAATGGTAGCACATTCTTGAGGCAGACACTATGCAATTTTCTTTAAAAATATGTTTAAAGATGTTACTGGCTTCAGGGTTTCTGGTAGAAAAAGAGAAGAAATGGAAAGACAGAATAAAGATGTGAAGCTGTAGTAAGTTAAGCAGAGCAGGTACCAGGAGCTTTCAACTTCCTTCTTCTGAGCTGTCCACCTCCTGGACTCTAAGGGCAGGAAATTAACGTTCCCCAGGAGCCTACCATGCTGGGTGTTTGCCACGTCACCTTGACCAATCACTATCACCACCTTTAAGACAGGTATTGCCATTGCACCCACTTTGCAGAAGATAGAGGAAACAAAACTAGCCTCAGACTTCCTTCTGCCTATACTCAATCCAGTGCCTTCTGCTACAGCCAGTTATTGCCAGGACTCTTGAACCTTTGGCTGTGGAAACGGGTTCTCAGAACAATAACTTGTGCTTTAAAAATAAATTAAAAGCCTCTTTCACCCTTTCCCTTATCCCTGCTCCTCCTTCCTGTACTTTGTTCTCTATTCTCATCTTATGGACACATGGACTTCTTAAGCACGTCAGTCCAGATAGGAATATTCGTTTATTTACAAGGACATGAAATGGCATTGTTTGTTCAGGTGTTGACAGGGAAGGGCACAGTGCAGGTTCTCTGGCCCAAGGAGAACCCACCATAGCAGTCTTCCTCACCTGAATCATAAGTTCTCACAATCACTCATTTAAGGAATATATATCAATTTAAAAATTTTCAAAATAAATCCTAAAGTTCAAAATGGTAGACTGGGCCTTTGTTACTTCTCCCCAACCCAGATCTCATTGAAATAACCATGCACAAAAGCAAAAAATAAATCCATGACAAGCACAAAAAGATGAATCCCAGAAGTAATAAAGAAAAATTCACAAATGTCTGAAACATGGAGGTGGTTTGAAGCTAAGTGGATGAAGCCAAGTGAAAAAAAAAAAAAACTGACTCTAAAAATTAGGTACAGGAGGAGAACTAGCTGGAGGTGGAGCTGCCCTTGCCAGGGAAGCCACAGCTTAGCACGAAGAGCAGGGACCCATATAGGGGACTTAACTAAAGCACTTTCCAAGTTTTATAGCCCCCACTCCCCTCAGAGGGCATCAGGCTGCAATGGCATTTGCCTGTGTAAAAGAGGATCCATTTGACTTTGGCTTTGGCTTTGGGAACATTCTCCCCTGAAGGTCTCCTATTTAGTGACGTGGATTTGTTCAGACAACTCAATTCTGCAGCATGTGATATTTTCATAATCACAAAGCTGCATCCTGTATATTACTTTTCAGTTTTTCAAATCAATCTACAGACAAGACTTAAGAGACTTACAAAACACATTTTGTAAACCTTAAAAAAAAGGAAATGCCCATAACTTGGAGAAGGGAGGTAGAAAGGGCAGGGAAGTTCATGCATGCTGTTGCCTCCTGTTCTAGTCATCCAGGTAAGTACTCACCTATGTCCAGACTCTTCTTAGCTTTTTGAGGATGGAAGTATCAAAGGACAAATATTCTCAGTGATAGAGAGCTTCTATTCCAGTGGTAGATCAATAGTTACTGCCCAAAAGCTGATGAATCAAGAAATGAGGATTTCAGCATATTATTTAATAGCTATAAAAATCAATAGAAGATGAGACCTTGTAATTGTGCTAAAAAATCTATGTTGGAGGTAGTTTGAATTGAACAAATTCAAGAAACAGATGCATAAGTGAATTATCTAAGTTTGTGGTGGGAAATAAAGACCAACATGGTTAAAGAGTGGCATTCAGGCTTCAAGCTCAGGACTGGGTTGGGGAGAGAGACCTACTCTGCAATGGCCCAGACGCTTTGTGTTCATGTGAATGCATTACTTTTATAAATGAAATGATTGAAAAAAGCAACTTTACATATCCTGGCAGAAATGTAAGGTAGATATTTTCATTTACATTTTATACATGGAAAAACAGAAATCAGACTGCAATCAAATACTCATGACTTGAGACCAGATCTCCTAACCACCCACTCCAAATTCCTCCTACCCTAAACTTGCTGCCTTGAGATGCAGACTGACAAAGTTTGGAACACTTGATTCATTTGCTAATTATCCATCTTTGAAAATAAGGTCCATGTGACTACCACCCCATAGTTTGAAGAAGAAATACATGCTAATCACCCACTACAAGATACATAGAAGGCCATCAAAAATGTAACTTTCCATTCTTTATTCTTATTTTGTACCCCATCCAAAATTTAGGACTTTAATACTATTTGTCAATCATATTCTTTCTTGTCATGTCATGTGAATCATCACTAATGCTAACTAAATTGATAGCAATTCATTCCAATGTGGAAGATTGGCCATATCAAAAGACTTGTCACCACTTAGCAATGTAGAAAACATCAAGTTTAAAACATCTGGCAGAAGGTGTGCTTCTGCTGACATACCCAAGTGCTTGTGAGCATGTGGTGTGAAGATGCTGGGGAGACTCTTTCCTTCATCCCCCAAGTTCCTCTTTCTCACTCACCATAATGAGATGTCACCCTTAGAATTATCCATTTGGACCTTGAAGAATTTTCAATTTCCTTGGTCTCCAATGGAAATGCAAGTGTCCCCAGTCATGATCACTTGGAAGGGGCAGCTGTTCAGCTAAGGGAAAAGAGTTCCCTGAGACCACAGCATGGGGGAGCAGCCTTGGAGCAGATGAAGGAGAAGAAGCAGGAAAGAAGCAGAGCAGCAGAGTGGGGAAGGCACCTGAGCCATTCTGCCTGGGCTTCCCAGGTTCCTTTTGCCTGTTACAGCCAGCAGGAAGCAGAACTTCCTCCCACAGGCACTGGATGAGCAGCATGTAAGAGCTTTCAAGGGCCAAGCACGATCTGTAGGCACTGTGCTAATGCCTCACAGGTGCAGCGGCAACGCCTCTTCACAACAAACCCATCGGGTTGTCACTATCCTTATTTTCCTTTTATAGGTGAAGAAACTGAAGCACAGAGAGGCTGACATACCCAAGTCACACAGCTATGTGACAGAGCCTGGAAGTAAAGTGAGGCAGTGTGACTCCAACACCATGCTCTGCATATACACACATATGCACACACCCTGGGAGGACTTTCAGAGAACTCTTGTTTTCAAGGATTGCTAGGTGCCAAGTTCTGCCTTTTAGAGAATTCATTCAGGTGTATGTAGAGAGACCTTACCAGATAGGGTCTGTCACTCCAGAGAACAGAACTCAAGCTGAAAAGAGGGCCTTACAGGAGGCAGAGAGCAGCAAAACCTAAGTGGAATAATAATAAAACCTGGCTGCGTGGTAAGTGCTGAGCTCCTGCAGTCTGATACGAGGATGATGTTGGAGGAGATGAGAAGCCAGCTCCTCCCCACCCCAGGAGTCAACTCAAACACACGTCTCCAGATCTGCTGTTGCAACGCAGTGGGCTGAGCCACCAGGCCCAAGCAGGCCTCTCCAGAGTATACAATGTGATTCTCAGGTTTTCTAATATCATCTTCATATTTTCTAGAAGGAATTTAATAAAGAACAGTGTGGATTCTTTCCTTTCATCTCCTAAGGGTAGGTCCAACCTGACCTGCCCAGTCACCCTTTCTTTTCTCTGTCTGCTTCCGGAGAATGTTATGAGGATTCAGGATTATTTTTTAAAAAGAAAAAAGAAAAACACATGTATGATGTGTTCTACATCTTCGCCTCTGCAGAGGAAATGTTGTGTTACTGTAAATAATGATTTGCAGGTCAGTGAAGATTCTTAAATGTCACTATCTTTTTCTCACTTCCCTACAGACTCTCATAATTACTATTGCTCTGCACCCAACCAGTGAGAGGCATATTTCTCTGTCCAGGAAATGACAGCAGCATGGTACCCCCTTCTCTGCAGGAAAGCCTGTGCATCTGTGCATCAAGCCCCTCCAAAGCCTGTGTTAAGGTCGTCCACAAGCTTCACAGAAATAACCCCATGGGAAGGCAGCAAGTGTGCACAAAAGACCTAAGGCTTCAGGTCCTGACACCTGGGTTCTAAAGCTCTAGCACTAGCCATTGGACCCCAGACAATTCATGGGAGCTCCTGGGCCTGTTTCTTCACAACAGTGACTAACAAATACAATTTCTATGTGAGAATTTATTATCTTATTCAATATTTCATTCAAATATTCATGGATAATCACTGAGGACCAGGCACTGTTGTAATCCTGGGATGCAGTAGTAAACAAAGCAGGCAAAGATCTCCCTCTCCCTGGAGAAAGTGCATAAATAAACGAATAAGTAAAACATAGAGGATTTCTAAGATCTTTGGCAAGAAGGAAAGCAGGAAAGCAGGGTGGAAAGTGCTGGGGAAAGAATCTCTAAGAGGGTGCCAATGGGGCACAGACCCAAAGGAGGTAAGGACATGAGCTGAGAGAACATTTGGGGAAAGAGCATTCCAGGTAACTGCAATAGCAGGTGCAAAGGCCCTGAGGCAAGTGTGGGCCTGGCATGTTAAAGCAAACGAAGGCCAGAATGGCTGAACAGAGCAGCTGAGAGGAACACAGTACTCAGTGAGAAACAGGACCAGGCAGGATAGGACCATGTGGGGCTTTTGACTTTAACTCTGAGGGAGACAATAGCCCATGGTGAGTCTTGAGAAGAGGAATGACATGATCTGACTTAGGTTTCAAAGAATCTCTCTAGCTGCTACATTTAGAAGAGAGAACAAAATAGTATTTCTCAAGATGTTCTGAAAAACAAAAAGTACAATGTAAAAGTGAAATACAGTAAGAACTTGGCCCTCCAGACCTCTCAGGGAACAAGTTGTCATGGAGACCAGGATTAAAGACCACCTGAGGTTCATGGCCACTTTCCTCATTGATAGGATATGGTCCTACAGCAGCTTCTTATCCAGTAGACACAGCTGGAATGACGTGGTGTCAGAGCTAGGCCCTGCCTTTGTGAGGACTGCCAACTTCCGCTCTTTGCCACTTGGAATCCTCACTGCTCTTCTCAGAACCTGACAGCCATGCCATGTCACATGGAACAACCATGTGTGGGCACTCAGGGTGACTGCCCCACAAGGGCTCCCAGACAGTAGCCATCAATTGCCAGTCATCTGAATGAACCACGTCAAAATGTCTCAGTCCAACCGAGCCCTGGATGCCTGCAGCCCACCCCACTTCCTCTGGGGCGAAGGACCTCCCAGCTGAGCCCAGTTAACCCACAGCTCATGAAATGCAGTGAACTGGCTGTTGCATTTTGGGGTTCTTCGCTATGCAGCAGTAGATAACCAAAACTTCAGGGGTTTTTCTGTTTGTTTGTTTTTAGAACTGAGAGTCTACCCAATTAGGCATCAAGAACTTGAAAAAGAAAAGCATTAACCGCATTGAGTGCATATGTATTTTCTATTTTAGAATACACTTTTTCCTTCTTAAACAGAGTTTACCCACACTGATTACCCTTTCCCTGGTGGTTCAAATGTAACCATGTGAACATGGGTGTGGGTCTTTCTTATGACCCAAGGACGCCCGAAGTGCCTACTGAAGTAATTGGGGCTTTTCCCCTTTTACCTCACAAGCTCTGTGCCTGTTTTCTTCCTTAGGTGTTTTATATTAAAAACAAAAATTATCCCCCCTCATCATGTATTTCTCTGTTACACCTGTCTGTCTTTGCTCTTCCTCCGTAAATCTTTCAATCTGTGCTTTTTATTTTGAGCAAAAGAAGTGTTTGGAGTGACTTGAAAGTGTGACCAAGTGGACTCCGAGTCAGGGCCTGATTCGTCACAATCTCATATTCCTGGGTTCTGTGGCGGTTGCTTTGCCTGAGACCCGGATCTTCATAGCATCCCACATGGACAGGCCTTCTGAATCACTGAGTTTAGGATGAGGGGATTAGCATTTTATTCTTATAAGTCTATTTATACATTCACTCCTAGGAGCATAGATCTGGAAGAAAGCTGGCAGAAATTCTTAAGTGCCACTCCCTCATTTATGGATAAGACCTGGAATATACGCTTGACTTGTATGACATTTGGGGAAGAGTTAATGCCAGAGGCAGGATTAGAACCCAGGCCTCCACTTGGCAGGCCAGTGTTCTCCCACCAGGCTGCTCATGACCTGTAAATTCTCAGTGAACCCAGCAGGTCTGAGGACACATTCCCCCAGAGGTCCTAAAGCGCAGGGGACATGTGCTCAGCTGTTCCCCTAACCAGCCAGGTGATACGGGGAAGGTTGCTCAGGATAGTAAGTTCCACTCTCCAGGATTCATATGAAAAATAAATGAGAGAATACATGTGGAGGCTTGAGGGCTGTGCCTGGTTTCCTTTACTTACTGCCTTATGATTCCTTTACTTACCCCCAGCCCTCTGCAGGGCCCTGGTAGTCGGCTCCAACACGGAGGTGTGGCTCCCTGTGTGAACTGGAAACTGCACCAGCCTTTCTTTCTCCCTGTGATCTAACCACTGGGTGGGAATGCTCTAGCTCTAGACCCTCCCCTCTGGGTGGCATCACGAAGTGGGGAAATGGTCCATCGGAGCCTCTGCTAGCGCGTGTGTGACTGATGGAGCTCAAGGAGGAGCTGTTGAGGGGACCCAGCCTGCACAGAATCCAAGTCTGCTGGCTCCTATCCATGGGTCCCTTTGCTGGGCAAGACCTTCCTGGGGAAGGGGATGAGCAGTGACTTGCCAGAAAGACACAACCACGAAGCCAGCAGCGCAATGCAGATTCTTCCCTTCCTTCAGCCTTCTTCCCCCACCATCAGTTCCCTGAAGACTGTGAGGTCCGAATACTTGTTTTGGAGAAAATTTAGTCAGTTCTCAGAGGAAAGAGGGGAAAAAAGAAGGCCAGAAAATCAATAACAGATTTTTCTTCCCATCAGTTGGTTTCAAGTATTGAGCCAATGTCAACCAATCTAGAATTTCTAAGTTGTAAATAAAAAAAAAAAATGAATGGTAAGATTTTTATCTGAGATGCCTCAAGAAAGCCACTATTCAGAATCCTGGTTTATTATACTTCTCACGTAGCCGGAGGTGTGGGCGATGCCTCAGGCCAGCCTCAGGGATTTAATGGGAAAGTTTTAATTTCTACCTGATTCAGGCTGTGGTACTTAGATGTGACACATCTGCTGGATCTTCTTGTTTCTACTCCAGCTTATTTCCTTCAACAGATTTCTTGCATCCTGAAATAATCATACAGACATATTCAGACCAAGGAAGGACATTGCAGGACCCTGACCAACCGCATTGTTGGATTAAGCAGTCAGTTGACATCTAGCATGCTCAGCCCCGTGCTAGCATTGTATGGAAAACAACAACAATAATAATAATAGTTACTAATTATTGAGCACCTACTGTGTCCAGCATGGAGCTAATCACTTTTCCTATATTATTTCTGATTATTGCAGAAAACAAAGTGCTTATCATTACCTCTGTTTTGTATACAAATAAATGGAGACTTACAGAAGCCCAGTGAGTTGCTCAAAACTCTACAACTATTAAGAACAAGGAGCTATATGATAACTTCCTTGTTCTCAAAGGAGTTTTGCCAGGCATGGTGGAGTTCACCTGTAATCCCAGCTACTCCAGAGACTGAGGCAGGAGGATCGAAAGTTCAAAGCCAGCCTCAGCAACTTAGCCAGGCCCTAAGCAACTTAGTGAGAACCTGTCTCAAAAAAATAAAAAAATTAAAAGCACTGGGATGTTTCTCAGTGGTTAAGCACCCCTCTGTTCAATCCTTAGATCCCTGGTACAAAAAAGAAAAGAATTTTGAAAACACATCTCCCATCAATTATCCAGGAATGTTCTCTTGCTTGTAACCTTACACTGACATTCATTCAGTCAATAAATTTTTAAAAGTGCTTATTATGGGTATCTGTAAAGGCACTATTGATGATGGAGGAAACAGTACAGAGAACAATTATTCATACAACTCTGAAACATAATGGAAGAATGGAAAAAGAGAGGGCAGCATGGGCCAGAGAAGCTGGGGAACGACTCTTGGAAGGAGATTTGAGTCGAGTCTTGAAGGATAAAAAAGAAATAATTCAAGGGCATTTCTAGTCAGGGGAACAGGTTGGGCAAAGGCCCACCAAGAGGAAACCTGTTGGGAAGAAATGGAAATAGGTCTCAAATGGAGGAATGAGACTATGCTGGACTCCAAGAGGGACCAGGCAGGAGGAGGACTCAACAATTAGACAATTAGAAATAATAATTTTGATGCTTCACAATCCTTACCCTCAGATTTCAGAATACATTTAAAAATCAAAGATAAATGAAACACACACATTATACACAAACATTAACACTAAAATCGTGGACTCTACTATGAGAGAGGCAGTCTCCCAAATCATGTTGTGGTAAGAAGGTGCTTCTGCCTCTCTTGGTGGAAGTTCTCTGAGAATTAATCTTTGTTGTCAGAGATTGTGTGTGTGTGTGTGTGTGTGTGTCCCAATGAAGCTCCAGGAAAACTGGAAAAATAAGAGTATAACCATCCCTCACCCTGATATGGAAAGCTCAAGGGGAGCCAGATTCATTGTGCTCACACCCAGTGGATGGGTCTGAAGGTCTCGGAGTGTCAAAGACTGCCATAGAATGCCCTACTGCCCTGTTCCCCCACAGGAACTTCCCAAGAGGGCAGATTATTCCACAGTAAGTAAACAAACACACAAATAAACAAATAATCTATTTAGGAAAAAACTACTATGGAGTGAGGGTTGGATTCTATGGTGAGAGAAACTCCTATTGCTTGGGTGGCATGTCCCCAAATGCAGAAATTCACATTTGCACAATGGAAGTGGAGGTCAAGGATGGGCACTTGAAGTAGCAACCTCAGGACAGAGACAAAGGAGCAAGGTGAGGAACTGTGTACACCTCACAAGGGACTCTCCTGGGATGCTTTGACATCGTGGGAACTCATGATATTTAGGGAAAGTTTAGGTGCCATTTTCAATTATTCTCTTTTGTGGCAGAGATGGTTAGCTGTCCACCTTGTGCTCCCCTTCCCTCATACAAGATTATTTCTTGGAAACAGCAGGTCAATCAGGAGTCTTAGCTCTGAGATGCCCATAACATCTAAATAGGGACACAGGCAGCGTCATAAGAACGGAGTCCTCCAGGGTCCTTGGGCTGTCCAGGGTAAGAGAAGATCTTATTCCTTTAATTCCTTCCTTGCTGATTCCTAGGGAATCTGTTGCTAATGATATTTCAACCATCAGGATAGAAATAAGTTACACAAAATTAATAGCTTACAGTTTGCAGGGTTGACCTGTGTATTATGCTCTCATTTAATATCAGTGAGAACTCTATGAAGTGCCTGTGGCACCTACTATTGTTCTCATTTTAGAATCAAGAAAACAGAGATTCACATCTTACCAAAATACAGTCAGTGCTAGAGCCAAAGCTATAGCCAATGCATAGCTGGTTAGACGCTCTATAAATAAGGGAGAACAAGTGGATCACTCCCAAGTGAACCTCCACTGGGCTTCTTATCACTGCTGCTGTCATGGTACCCAGCTTCCTTGCCTGCAGGTCATTCCTGCTGAGACAGTGCCCCCATTCCTACACCCAAGCAGGCAAAGGACCAAGGAGAATCCTGAGGCCTGTGGTTTAATTTTTAATCTTAAATCAAAGTGATCTGTGGATGAATGGATAAAGAAACTGTGGTATATATACACAATGGAATATTACTCAGCCATAAAGAAGAATAAAATTATGGCATTTGTAGGTAAATGGATGATGTTGGAGACTGTTATGCTAAGTGAGATCAGCCAATCCCAAAAATCCAAAGGCCGGATGGTCTCACTGATAAATGAATGATGATGCATAATGG